>LPNX011062937.1:120915-131829 GCA_001517045.1 Pseudotsuga menziesii
AAGGGGATCAAGCTGCGAAGGATATAAAGAAAGGCTCTGCATGGCTAGACATGAGACAAGCTCGGGCTATATGGTTGAAACGCAATGTCAGGGGAGCCGGCATAAAGCTCAATAAGACAGGAAAATCTCATGATAATGCATCCACAACTTGATACAGGGGAGTCCGGGGGATCATGGCCAGAATAAGATCAAGAGGAGTATGAGGCTCTTGCTAAATGTCATGGCAATACTATACAATGGACTCCCACACCCTAAAGGGAGAAACATCGGCATGGGAACCAAATGCAAATAAGGCGCTAACTAGGGTACCCATGTAAGGTGAGGCTCTACCACTCATATCATGCCACTTCTACAGCAGTAAGAAGGTTCCGTGACATAATAGAGTGGGTTCGTACCTAAGGATATAGTGACATGGTCATAAGGTCATGCAAAATGCAAACGGTGGTGAACCTAACCTATATGCCAGTGTAGACGTTATACCTGAGCTCAGTACGAACGGGTCAATCCAAAGGCTGAAACGGCACTGCAAATGGTCTTCTACATCACAAATTATGTCAGAAACGGTCCAAAATGGTTAGAAACGATCAAAACTATAGGAAAGGGGGTAAAAATTTTCAAATATTTGAAAATTTTTCTATAAATAGTAAAAAATAGAAATCATTTGAAACTTTTACCCATTGGAGCTCTGATTTTTAACTGCAAATTCCAGGAGATCCAGCTGGCGGAATTCACAACCGTTTCTTCCAGGTATTTACTCATGCTCTTAGCTTGCATTTCAATACAATTTTTACAAGTTTTCATGGTCAAATGAGGTTATAAAGGCCAATTCTACATGAGCGCTGCGGCCCACGTAGGTATCGAGGCTTTTTCCGCGTATAGGGCTGGCTATACGTGGAAAAGGGGCTAGAAACCGCGTACATACGCGGCTGTTTGCAAAACAGCCGAGTATGACGCCGCGCAAGAGGATTTACAAGAATCTAATGGACATTTGGTCAATTTCTCATGCAGGATGGTGCTAGAGTGGCGAGAACGCGAGCATGGTGAAGTAGAGGAAGCAGTAAGGGCCGACATAAGGGCTCAACAAGTATTACATGCATGTGGACTCTATAAGTTTTGGTGCCTAGGTGGCTTGAGGGCCAAACCAGGACTGCTACAGATGCTGGTAGACTATTGGGATCCAGACTCAGAGTCCTTCCAGATATACAGCATGTCCCTCACCATTGAGGTGGAGGATATCTACTTTATCACAGGTCTATCTAGACGAGGGGAGATGGTGAACCTTCGTTCCCAAGGTGGGCCAGGTCATGGGCTTACTATCGATGAGTACATAGCTGTATACTGCTACCCAGATACTGAGAAGGTGGGGAGTCAATTTTCCACCAACGCTATACAGGTGCTGGGCCTAAAGGCCATACTACTGATGCTGGGTAGGATAGCAGGCTTAGCATCACT
The DNA here is from genome assembly GCA_001517045.1 of Pseudotsuga menziesii. Lineage (NCBI taxonomy): Eukaryota > Viridiplantae > Streptophyta > Pinopsida > Pinales > Pinaceae > Pseudotsuga > Pseudotsuga menziesii. The sequence goes on from LPNX011062937.1 coordinate 122,368, forward strand.
CCATCAGGCCTCTCGGCTACTGATGTTCTATGTGGTGGAGTGTATGAGACCGACCATCTATGACTGGAGCACTTCACTACTGAGCAACATGAAACATCAGCTTAGTGAGTGTAAGGCAGGTAGGATATGGAACTTCAGGTTCAGCAGTATTTTGAGCACGTTTTTCTTCGAGCGTGTTCCAGGATTGATCCCTAGAGTGGATGTTCCTCTCCATGGGGTTCGAGATCCGGCCCAACGATGTTGGGCAGATGAGATCCTGCCCAACGATGTTGGGCAGACGCAATGCGCAGACTGGGGGGTGGTAGGGTGGCCAACCCCTATCCAGCTGACTTTTTTCCATGGTGGCAACGACAGATTGTTGCCATAGATGACTACCCCTATGCAAGGATAGATTTCCAGGGGGATCCGGACATGCCATTGCCACCAGGATCAGCATATGGAGACATAGGTAATGAATCTCTACCCTCACTCTTTTTAAAATTTTTGAAGTATTTAATTTTTTGTGTTTTCTTGATTATATGGAATCAAAAAGACATGTTTTTGGGTGACAATACATAATGACATATACCATTCATGTGCATATGTGGGACCACGGTGACCAGAGGGCTTCCCACATCATAGACGGAGGGGAAGAGGAGACAATATCACCGGTGTGGATGCGGAGCGAACGCTCCAAAACATCCATACCAACTTTGTGCGACTGACTCACAGGGTTCCCATGGCACAAGTCGAGGACTTTCCTGAGGCTATGCAGAGACAGGTGGTGGGTGTACCACGCGCATGGGTGCGTTTATTCCAGCGGCTAGCTAGAGCCATAGTGACATATCATGATCACAACCCTCCTCCACCTCCACAGGACTAGACACCTGGGAGTGTATCTATTTTGTACTACCGTGTATATGATGGTGGCTTTCAAAGCCCCAATTTTGTACTATGACACTATGTATTACCACATTTTTGATGTATATAAAAAGTTTTATGGTGATCGGTTTATTTATTTACATGTGTAAAAATTGTGTTTATGATTAATTTATGATGAATGAAACAAATGCCAATCTAACACTTAGTTAGCATATGAGTCAGCAATTTGATTATAATTTCTTGGAATGTGTATATATGTTATATTCTCAAATTGTTGTTCTAACAATCTCACACGTAATAATCTCCTCAATAACGTCAGATCTCTAACATGGTACAAACCATTGAGCTGTGACACTACTAACTCTGAATCAAGACGTACCTCAAGAGAGAGAACACCATGCGAAATGGCATCCCGTAGAAGCCCGATAATGGCACTATATTCAACAACATTGTTGGAAGATGGTCGTAAACATACACCTCCTGAAGACAGTACTTGACCCATAGGAGTATAAATCACCCAAGCAGCTGAGCCTGAGTGCTGAGTGTGACGGCTTGCACCATCCGCGAATCCTATGTAGGTGGAATATTCCATTGACATCTTCCACAAGAAATAGAAACTAATCACAAACCTGATCACGATAAACGAGACCTAACTATGCAAAAAAAACTGTACAATAATATACAAGAAGCAGCCTTGGCTAAAGATCATGCATAGTATTTTTTGAGATAGAGCCCATTTCTAGGCTCCGCCAAGGCTGTCCCTTCGTAATCCACTAACTTGTAGGAACCCTTCTCTAATACACGCTTGACCACGTAAGGACCACGTCACATAGGATTGAAGTTCCCTGCCCCCAAGGGTTCTTTCGATTGATCCCACAAAAGGACCAAGTCTCCCTCACTAAACACTCTCGGATGGACAGACTTATCGTATTGGGCCTTTACGCGACGCTTATTAACCTCTAGAGTCACCAAGGCATCTCTACGCTGCTCATCGAGTTGCTCAAGGTGGACCAAACGCTCCTCCAAATGCGAAGTGTCTGGTACGAGTTCCACGACCAACTTCAACGAAGGAATCTCGCATTCAACCGACAATATCGAATCCACTCCATGCACAAGCTGATATGGAGAAAAACCAGTGGTAGTCTTAACTGTGGTTCGATATGCCCACAAAGCAGGGTATAACATAATATGCCAATTCATCTTGCTTTGCGCGATGGTTCGTTGGAGAATGGACTTAAGTGATTTATTCACAGCTTCAACCTGTCCATTCTCTTGAGGATAGTAAGAAGAGGAGTGCTCTTGCTTATACCCTAACTTGGATGCCAACTCTTCCATCATACGGTTCTGAAAGTGTGAGCCATGGTCAGTGACAAGCTCTCTTAGAATCCCGAACCGAGTAATGATTTGGTTGAATATGAAGTGAGCGGCTGTCTCACCGTCAGATTTTACTGTAGGAATTGCCTCATCCCATTTCATGAAGTAATCAACAGCCACTATGAAATGATGGTGCCCCCCAGCTGAAGCTGGGTTGCAATCCATAAAATCGAGCCCCCATTTGGTGAAGGGACCGGCAGTGATAATAGGGTGTAATGGGGCAGGTTTCGAGCGCATATTGCGTGCGAACACCTGGCAAGGGTGGCACCTCTTGACCGCTTCAATACAATCCTTGAAGATCGACGGCCAAAAATAACCCACTCTCAAAATCTTTTGAGCTGTAGAAATCCCAGATAAATGACCACCACACGCCCCTCCATGGAAATCATTAAGCACTACCTCAGCCTCATCATGAGTTAAACAACGACGTAAAAGGGAATCTACTCCACAGCGGTACAAAGTATTGTCCACTATGAGGTAGTTCCTAGAAACGTGACGTAATCGTCATCGTTCATCTCGCGAGAGGTGAGTATGGGTCCTCTATGTTTGCAGATATACTATGATATCCCCATACCATGGGTCAGCCATTGAGATCAAGAAAATGTGTTCATCAATGAATGTATCTTCACATACCAACTCCTCGGGCTCGCTCGGAAAATCCGATATGAGCTCTGCAAAGATTAAAGATTTTGTCGATTTTGCCGAAACAAATTCGAGATCAAACTCTTGCAGGATGACAATCCATTTATTATACTTTCCCCCAATCATCCTACATGTGAGGACGAATTGAAATGGATTGACATGGGCCACAACCAAGGTCTGGCGAAGGAGAATATAATGTCTCAAACGCTGCACCGCATGTACGGTAGCTAAGGAAAGCTTCTCGACATGAGAATACTGAATCTTTGCGTCAATAAGGTTTCGGCTTAGATAATATATGACATGCTCCTGGAGCTCCTCATCCTCTTGAACCAAAACCATACCAATCGTCTCTAAAGACGCGGCCACATATAATAGGAAATCACGGCTATAATCTGGAGGACTAATCACCAGGGCCGATGCTAGGGCTCGCTTAAGTGCATCGAAGGACTCCTAGGCTCGCTCATCCCATTCAAAGGGAGTATCCTTCTTCAGGAGACGCATGAAACCTCTAGTCAAATTGGCAAAGTTGACAACAAATCTTCGTAGGAAGTTTTCCATGCTTACAAACACTGAAGATGACGAATATTTCATGGGGGAGAAAACTGAAGTATTGCCTCCACCTTCAAAGGGTCGACTCTTATACCCTCTTTCGAAACGATGAATCCTAACAAACGACCTGACTTCACGCAAAAGATGCACTTATGAGGGTTTAATCTAACAGCATAGTGTTGGCACCTTTCGAACACCAATCTCAAGTGATAAGAATGATGCATCCTCATGCGAGAATGAGCAGCGAGGTCATCCAAAAATACTTCAATGATAGACTTGAGATCGTGAAAGATCAAGGTCATTTCCCGCTGAAACGTAGCTCTGGCATTTTTAAGGCCGAAAGGAATTTTCTGATACGCAAATGTTCCCCAAGGACAAATAAATGCAGTCTTGTGTTAGTCCTTGGGTTTAATTTGGATCTGATTATACCCGGAAAAGCCGTCCATAAACGAGAACACCTCGCTACCCGCACACTCATCCAAAATCTGATCTATAAACGGTGTGGCGAAGTTATCCTTAGGATAGGCACGATTTAAATCACAGAAATCAGTGCATATATGGATCGCTCCCTGCTTCTTATCCACCGGAACGGGGTTTGAAACCCACTCCGTCAAGGGAACGGGATAGATGAAACCAGATTTCAATAGCTTCTCTATCTCTGCCTTTATGGCGGGTGCTTTCCTAGGATTCACCATGCGTAAATGCTGTCGAACAGGCTTAGCATTGGGGTAAGTCTTAATTTCATGTTTGACAATATGAGGGTCAATCCCTGGCATCTCATCGTAAGACCAAGCAAAAATATCACGAAATTCCTTGAATAGCTCGGTATACTCCCGAATCTCATCTTGGGAACAATCTGCCCCAATGTAGACATTCTCAATTGTACCAGGATTACGAGAAATTTTGATAGGAATAGTTGACGATATGTTCGCCATGTTTCCATCAGCCATCTGACCAGGAGAAATTAATGGAACCATAGGTCTACCAACTTTCTGACTAAGAATATCCCTATAATCCTCATGCTCCAAAAGGTCAAGCTCTGGAAGGAAGTATGATCTATGATGAAGTTCCTCCCATGGTGGCTCAACTCCTGACATAGCCTCGATAATCGCTTCATCTGAAGGGAAAACCGTATCAAGGTAGTCGTGGGCATGAGAAGACTGTACTGCCCATGCCGACAGCACATAGGGGTCTTCCTATCATGACTGCAGGAAATGGCACGCTCGTCTCGATGGCCTCACTTGAAGGACTCGGTGAAGGAAGAATCCAAGGATCTCCCATATGAGTTGTGCGAAAAGGCACCGATCTCGTAGATGTCGAAGCACCATCGAAACTAGATCCTATCATGAGGACGGGTGCAGGACAACTAAAGGTTCCCATGAGGGATGGATACATGCCTACACACACACTCCCAGTTGCCGGCTGGGAATGTTCAACTTTCGGAACCGAAGCTTCCGAAGATGCAGTAACAGGCGGATTCTTGAATGCCATTTGGTCAATCGTTACAATCTTCCCGTTATGTGGAAAGCATACAACGCGAAACACGGAAGATGCAATGGCTTGCATACTATACATCCAGTTCCTTCCCAGTAAGAGATTGTAGTCGAGGGGTGCATCAACCACCTCAACCTCTATCGCAACGGTCTTCCCTCCCAAACGGACTTTAAGGGAAGGAAGGATACCGTGCGGCCTAAACGATCTCCCATCAAAAGCAGTTAACATGGTCGTAGATTTTGATAACTCAGGAGAACCAAGACCCTTCCAACAAGACAAAGACATCACAGAAGCAACAGCACCCTCGTCAATCACAGTGTGCTTGACGATCATATTAAGACATTCCACATGCAATAAAAGGGACACATCATAGGGCAAGTGAGGCTGATGTCCTGCGGTTTCAAATTTGATCACTGAGGAAGAATCATCACCATTCACACCAAGAGCGAAAAGCAAAGCCTTCCTTTGAGACGGACAACTCTGAAGCACTTCCAATGCAGACATCGCACAAGGAGTATGGCCCAAGTCCTCGACAACTGAATAATTCTGGGCGGCTCGGGCATTTGGGTTATGCCCCGAACGCTTAAGTACCCCCTTAGGAATGCGAGGTGCAACCTCAGGTTTATCCGCAGGTTTCTCAATGTGCAAAGGGGTTCCTGGTGGATCGGGTTCTTTGCCTGGGTTGGGTTGTGACGAAGTATAATCTTTCACATGCGTCACAACTTTCGCAGCACGAACCATATTAATGCACCCACGACCACTAGTTTCAGCTGGATCTTCATCACTAGATTGATCATGGGACTTCGAGTTCATATTCTGGTTATGCGGTAAAGGGTTCATTAACACAGCTGGGCCCTGTGCTATGAACTTCAAAGATTCATCCATTCTAGGGCACAAGTAAGTGAGGTGATCGTCCTTACATAGCTTGCAAGGAAACTTAACGTTACGTTTATTCTGCTTGTCCCCCCCAGCATTTTTACCGTTCTTGTCATTATTGTTGGCATTCTCGTTCTTATTCCCACCCTTTTTATTATTATTGTTTTTACCCTTTTTTCTATTCCGTCCGGGTTGCTGGTTACCCTTCTGGTCGGACGATTGCACAGCAAGTACATTCGCCATTTGGGCAGGCTGAGACAAAGCCGTAGCTTGTCCCAAGGCAGATTGGTTGATTGACAACTGAGCAACTTGTTTCACAACCGAACCTGCAGGTTTCCTACTTGCACAACCCACAATGCCATCGGCATGTGGTCCAGGTTTGACCTTGGGATCGAAACTAGAATGAGGAGCATTGGGTATAATCTCATATAACAAACCAGACTAAGCATAGATCAAGTCTAGTTCCTGTGCCCTAAAGATTGCTTGTTCCTCATTCTGCACTCCAGATGTGGAAACATCCTTCGCTATATATGGCAATAAATATTTGAGGAACCACTCAAGGAGGAACTCTGGCGGTATAAAGGCTTTAATTAATCTCTTCCGTCTACGCCACTCCTAAATATGATCAGAAATATGGGTGGCTTTATCTTGCCGAAATGTCAACAAGAGTTCAGTACCAACATCATAGCGCACTGGTAGCTGGAAGTGATTAAGGAAAGTCATCGCAAGGTCGTCGAACAAAGTAAAGGCACCCCTAGGTAACTCTATATACCATTTCACCGCAGGCCCTGTAAGGGTGCGTTGAAATAGTCTCAAACGGACTGAGTCCTGATGCAATGAATTGGAAGAGCACCATAGGTGGAATGTCGTAACGTGTTCGCTCAGATCCTCTCCTGGTTTGCCTTCGAACTTAGGTATGTCCGAAGGAAGATTGGTAGGGACAGGCGGCCAAGTCAGGTCATGAGTCACAGGATCGTTCGTAAGTCTCGATAAGTCAGGTAGATTGAGTGTCGCGAGGAAAGGGAGCCTAGGATGATGAGGCCTATGGACCTCTCCCTGGTTCATATAGGATTGATTACCACCATGACCTTGGCCATAGTGACCTCCTCCTGTATGACCCGTATAGGGTGGCGTGGAAGCACCATAATGAGGTGGACCTTGACTAGTAGGAGCTACAAAGCCGTAATTAGGAGAGTAAGCAGGTTGTGAATGCCCGCCTCCATAAGGTGGAGAAACCTGTCCATACTGCGTCCCATAATAGGGTCCATAGGTCATCGCTTGCGATGCCCCATGAGACACTCCATAGGTAGGGATATACATTCTGGAAGTAGGAATATAGATACCGGAAGTAGGGATATATGTCGTGGAAGTAGCAATCTGACCTCTAGAAACATGAACATAACCTCCCGAAACCACGGGTGGTATGTAGGCTTGAGACACAATTGGTCTAGTAATCGCAGTACGGATCTGACTCGTAGCTATGTGCCGACTCGAAGGACTACGTGATTAAGGTGGAGGGTTTACATTTGAAGAACTCGAAAGCGAGGATGAAGGAAAGGGTTTACATTTGAAGAACTCTGTAAGAAGATATGTACTAGTGCCTATCGTCACTCGTCTGGAACCTGGTATCCCTATCGGATCACTGACTCTAGACCTAGGAGGTATATAAGATGGAGCTTCCACCACTGGGATGGAAGGTGCAATGTGACTAGTACTCCCAAACCTCTCTGCAAGGTAAGGCATGGGATTGCCCCCAGGCATAGTGCTAGGCTCAAAGTCGGATTCAACATGGAATGTCAAATCGTGCATAGGAAAACCAGTTGTAACATAACTACCGTAGCTAGTGCTAGGAGGGTCAAAGTGAGTCTCGGCATCATCCGGCATTCGATACCGGTAACGTGTCAACAGGGAATCTGCCCTAGGGTGAGTAGGTCTATCATGCAAATATCCTATCTGGGAAATCACAGGACCGATCTCAGCTATGTCAGGTGAAGGATCATATGTAGGAGTAAGTTCCCCATCTTCAATACGAATGGGAGGAGGTGGCTCAGGAATACTCTCTGAATGATCCTCCATGGTGTGTGAATCAGTGTGTGACATAGTCCTCCTGGACAGTCTAGGCCTCTCTCCCAAAGGAGGAGGAGAAGTGGAAGGCAGAAGTCCTGCTAACCAATGAGAACGGCACGGAACCGCACCCGAATCCACAATGACTCAACAAAAAGCAAAGACTCTCTATTTACGTCAACCCTAGGCCAACTAGCGTGCACAGAGCAATCACTAATAAAATCTAAAGCCAAATACAAGCAAACAAGGGCTGGATAAGTGAGCCCCTGAATGTGGCCGGTATGTCTCGCCTAGGAGAGGCTTGAGAGGCCCTTGTCACCACAAGCGGAGGTACGTAACCAATTATTGTGGCCCTTAGCTTCAATGCGTAAAGCAACTGTGTTGTCCGACCCCAACCTGGCCGGGACACATGCAGAATAACCTCTATAAGTACCCCCTCGATATCCTAGGTAAGGTCACTAAGGTCACCTCAATATAATCAAAGCTCAGGCGGACAATCGCAGGCGGGATTGACTATATGGGCAGGGTAGCAAAGCCCGGAACTCTCGAAAGAGCCCCCAGATACGAATACAATCCTGGCTATATCACCGGTGCTACACAGTTACCGACCAGGGGTTATCCCAATCAACAACCGCTCACACTACCTCGTGCTTAACTCCCTTTTGAGAGGAGGATCTTGAGAACACTGGTTATATCAAGGATTTCACACACTCCCTGGACAGACACCTAGTTGTTGTTGTTTAGTGATCTTGGAGAATTAACTTTCAATGAACTATTCCAAGATCCTAAAACCTAAGCTTGTTGGTGCACCCTAAAAAAGAAAAGAGTGTAATTCATTTTAATTAGCGTTGATTTTAGTTGGCTTTATTACTCAAAAATAGGATATGGTCGTGCAACTAATGGTGTTATGATACAATAAGAAGCAAAATGCACACCTAACAATCAATGCAAATGCATTGTGTCCATGAAAACAGGGTATGCGTACTACGTGTAATGCACAATTTCTTCTTCAAATGCTAAATGCAAATTTCCCTATATGAAGTCCTAACTATTACTCCAAAGCAAATCTAGATCTAGTGCAAGTACAATGCAAAGTGCAAAATGCAATGCATGATGATAAGCAAATGTTTTTGGATTTTTTGAAAATAAAGAGATACAAAAAGCAAAAGAATGATTCTACACACCCCAGACTCTGCAAGCACACATAAACAGCATTCCAGCAAAGCACTAAGGCAAAAGGACTCTAATGCACTAATCTCAAACAAAAAATCAACGATGCCATGACAAGAACTTTCCCAAAAGAAAAAATTTAGGCTAAAAAAAACATTTCTGGTCAGAAACAGAGGTATAAACAGACTCAGGCAGTGCCAAAGGAGACTCAGCAACTAAGAGAATTCACCCAGCAATCCACTATCTTCCACAAAAAGGTAAAAACCAGGGTATACGCGACTGTGTGCAGTAAACCCGCGTGTATACGCAGAAATCCCAGGGGAAACCGGGTGTATACGCGACTGTAAGTGACAAACCCGCGTACAGGAAGAAAAAGATGCACAAATCCAAGGCAAACAGACAGGCTGAGACTAAATTCACACCAATCAGGCT
>LPNX011062937.1:140286-290082 GCA_001517045.1 Pseudotsuga menziesii
AATATAAAATTATATATAACAGACACTTTATAATTTATTACATTTGGTTTTAAATATAAATTTATCAAATTAAGTCATAAATTTTTAACATTATTTTATATAAAAATAGATTATATTTATTACAAAAGATTTAAACAATTATGTCATAATTCATCCATATATGATGGAGCATATACTTTCGCAATATAAACGATTCGAAAATTATGAGCATGTGAAAGGTTAAAAAAGTATTATTAACCCCGTGAAAAATGCATTATGTAGTTGTGCAAGATGAAAGATTCCAACGTTTGTATCTAGCGATTCTAATCAATGCAATAGTAACCTCGTGAATAAAAAAGTGAATCTATTCCAACGTTTGTAGCTAGCGATTCTAATCAATTCAATAGTAACCTCGTGAAAAAAAAAGGTGAATCTATTCAATGCAATAGTAACCTCTACGTGAATTTTAAATTTACGAAGCCTTTATATCACAGGGTTAAAAATTTGAATGGAAAAAAACATCTTATAGTGTATTTCTTCTTTTTAGTATTTAAAGTGCCAAGGTAAATTAAAATTAAAAATTAAAGTTTATTTAGCAACCAAAAACATTAGTTTTAAAAAATTACATGAAATTATAATCAGATGTATTAATGTAGAGGATTCTTACAGTGTTTTATTAACAGATACTTACTTATATAAATTGTTCATTATTCATTCATAATAACACAATACTATTATTTTAGTTTCTCATATAACATTAACAAGTGTATGCTTCATGCTTCATGTTAGCAAATCTTTAACTTTTATATTAGACAACCTTATCCATGGTCCATTTATTATATAGAAGTAAGAAAATGAGTAGGGTCACTTCGAATAAACATAACACATAAAATACAAAAGCAAGAGAGAGACACCTGGTTCACCCCAAGTCAAGGCTACATCCACCAAGAATTGTTAATCTTCTAATATTTAATTCCATAGAATGAGTTACAAATGTGCAATACAACTGATGCAATTTATTTCACTTTTCCTCAAAGTCTCTTCCCTAGAGAACACTATATATTTACTAGTCTCACCGCCACCTTGTAGCCAACATAATTACAATATAAAAGGTTTGTAATAAACTCGTTATACTTTTAAAAACAATATTAAATAAAAACACATCTCCAAGTTCCTTATCTATATGATAAGACTCTTCAAAAGTTACTTTATAGCTTACCATGCTTATTTGCATAAAGAATCAAATATCATAATGAGACACTTTCTTAACTAGTCATATTCAATAAGTATAATATTTAATTATATTTACACCACTTAAAAATATATCTAATAATATTAACTATCATTATAGTATTAATTACTTACACCTCAAAGCCTAATGAAAACTCTTTCAAGGTTTAACAAAACACTTAAAATAATTAATTTATTCAGTGAGTCCACTACTTATAGCATTAATTAATTTCTCCGAAATTTAAATGATGTCTCTGCATAGAGTCATCATGCAAAAAAAACCAAAATAACTATATGAAAGAATTATACCACCAAGAATTATGCTTAATCTCATTGACTTTAACTTGACATATTCATCATCGTTAGTCAGACTATGCCCTTGTTCTGTTTTGTTACTTGAATCTATATGTTCATGGAACACCACATCTCTACTAGCAATTAATTTATGAGTTCTAGGGTGAAACAGCTTATAGGCTCTGTGATCATTGCAATACCCAACAAAGACACATTCAAGTGATTTAGCATCTAGTTTCCTCCTATCATCTTTTGGTATGTGGGAAAATGCTTTACAACCAAAGATTTGTAGATGCTTAACTTGTGGTTTATATCCATTGAAAACCTCAAATAGTGTTTGAAGTTCTAATTTCTTTGTCGAACTGATATTTTTCAAATATACAACTGTATTCACAGCTTTTGCCCAAAAGCCATTTGAAATTTGCTTACCTTGTAGCACGTTGTGTACACATTCAACTAGTGTTCTGTTATTTCGCTCTGCTATCTCATTTTGCTAAGGAGTGTGTGACACTGTAAACTGTTGTTGGATGTCATTCTCCTTATAGTATTTCTTGAAATCTCCAGACACGTACTCACCACCATTGTTGGATCTGAGAATTTTAATGCATTTTCTGTCTTCTTTTCAATCATGGTTCTGGACTCCTTGAAGTATTCGAATACATCTCCTTTCCTCCTTATGAAGTACACCCATGTGTATCTAGATCTATCATCAATAAATGTCAGAAAATATGATTCACCTCCTAAAGATCTAGTTTGCATGGGTCCACATAGGTCTGTATGAATTAATTCAAGCATACTAGTTTGCCTCTTTTCTTGATGTACTGGGAATTCATTTTGATGTTGTTTGCCAAGTGCACATGCACTACATTCTAAATGTTCATTCTTTATTACAGGCAGACCTTCAACCATAGATTTCTTTTGAAGTAATACAAGATCATGGTGGTTAATGTGGCCATACCTCTGGTGCCAAAGCACGGGGCCTTCACGTAGTGAACCTCTCACATAGCACGTGCGATCGTGGGATATTAAAGAATACCCTTAATTTCGAGAGATATTGACCCAAACTCTTTTTGTTGAAACCCCCTCCCAATACTTAAAACCTCCTCCCCACCCCTTTTTATACCTCAATCTTTATAAAACACCCTACCCACCCCCACCTTAAACCCCTCATCCCCCCAATACCTGCAATATATTGGTTCAATTTTTGATAATTTTAAAACCCACAATATGAACTAACGTGATAGGATATTTGCCAACAAGTGAATCCCCCGTGTGCCAAAGTTCCTCTGTGGTGATTACGGTGGATGCAAGTGCCTGATAACTATCTTTGCTCACATCCAACTTGTACAGCCCTCCACATCTTGAACCTGTAGCAACAATCTTGAAGTGGTTTCGAATGTCTTTGATATGGCACTGGTACTTGCCAAACTCTACCTTCAGGTCATTCTTGGTTATGGTTGAAGCAGATATTAAATTTTTCTTAATGCCAAGCACATACATGACATTATGAATCCATCTCAATTGACCATTAGATAATTTCACTTTTATTATTCCATAACCCTGCACTTGGTGTGACCTATTATCTCCTAAATACATATGAGTGCCATCATGTTTCTCATTGTATTCATCGAACCATTCTCTCTTACAAGACATATGTGCAGATGCACCTGAATCTATGAACCATGCATTCTCATCGTCTGTCTCAAGAGACAGAGCATCTTCATAAATAAATAATCTCATATTTTTAAAGTCATTAATTTCAGAGGTGTCTGTATTTGCAAAATTTCCATTGTGACTTCCATTGTAGTTTCTATTTCTATAGAATTTCTTATGATAATGATTTATATTGAGGTGTCTTGGTTTTCCCAATGATGACCATCTGCATTATTTCTATCAGAATCAGTCTAAGACATACCTTTGTGTTTTTGATGAAATTTGCCTCTGTCTCCATTCCATTGTTTGCTTCTGTCTCCATGCCATGGTTTGCTCCATGGTTTTCCTCTTTGTGGATATCGACCTCTTGCCATCAGTGCCAAGTATGAACCTCTAGCATCCAAATCATAGTTCTTCGTTCTTTCTTCTTCTTGGATTAGAATCCCTGTAAGTTCTTCAAAATTTGGGGGTTTTTCTCTCGCTGAAAGTGCTGAAATAAACACTTTGTAGTCTGGCAATAAGCCTTTTAGAGTGACTGTTACTAGGTAATAAATTTCAACAACTTCACCTATGTCACCCAATTTATCACTGAGTTCTTTAATGAGAGAAATAAATTTTCTTACCCCTTCATTAGCCTCCATCTTGATTGACAACAATTTGGTTTTGAGAAACAAAACTCGATTTGCATCAGTTGTTTGATACAGGCCTTTGAGTGTGTCCCATGTTGCCTTGGATGTCATACAATTTCTAATATGCGGAATGATGTTGTCTTTAATATACATCCTCAATGTCAGTTTTGCTTTCAGCTCCCGCTTATTTCGGTTCGGAAGCAATTTGGCAGTTGCAGGCCTCGGCTCATCTCTGGTCACAATCGACCACGCATTAGCAGATTCAAGCACAGTCATCATCTTAAATTTCCAATTTACGTAATTTTCACCATTTAATTTGGATGCTTCATTGATATACATATCAGCAAGAGGTGGATTTGCCATTTTACCTTGATTCGAGTGATCCGAAGAACTGATCTTTATACAACCAGAGAATAAAATTTGAGAACCACACATGTGACAAAAGGAATAGGCGTTTCTGGGGGCGGTGCCCGATTTCGGTTTAAGGCAAGCCTTAAGCACCGCTCTTCTCCTTCACTGTTTCAGCGGTACCACCGCTCCTCCTCTTTGGCTTGAAGGCGGTGCCACCGCTCTTTCTTTGCAACATTTGTGGAGGCACCACTCCTACCCTTCAGATGATAAGCGGTGCCAAGACTGTTCACCGGAGTAAAAACAATTTACGGGAGAAAGCACAAAAAAAAATTACCTCGTGATCTCCACGTTAGAATCCGGCTGCGAAATGTTGCTGATTGTTTTCTCTAGATGGAGATGAAACTGTGTTTGATGCTCTGCAGGTTGTGATGTGCACGCACCAACCAATTAACCGAATTCACGGGCTCGTAGGCTAGATCACCAGTGTTCATCTCCAATGTTTCTCAGACTTCTGCACAATGATCTTCACTCACAGCAGTCTTCACTTACGGCAGAGGAGATCGCTACTCCCAGATCTAAATTTGTGAACTTGCAGATCTCCATGTGGTCTCCACGACTGATGTGATCTTCTTTGCACTCAGCACTCAACGGTGGAGGAAATCGCTTGCACTCTCCGCGGTGGTCTCCTTCCATGCAGCAAACTAAGCTCACCTCCTCGCCAAGATCCTAAGCTGAAATAAATCAAGTGACCCAATGTATGCCCACGATCTAGATTCCAAAAGAGAGACAGATCCAATGTGCGCAAACGTAGTGGAAGGAATCACTACCAACGATATTTAAAAACACACTAGTAGCAATCTTTAAAATCATAAATATACTGGAGCATCTCTTCTCCACGGGTGTGTCAACCTCACTCTCAACACGGTGACTGCACAAGAAAAAAAATTAGGGCAACGGATCTCAGGGAAACTGATCTTAGCACAAAGGCTCTGATACCAACTAAGAATATAGAAGGCAGACAGAGTAGAGCTCATAGGCTCGCTTACACAAGGAATGGTCAAACCAATTCAATTGATTAATGTGAAGAAATTACAATATATAGATGTAGCTTATCATAACAAACCAACACCAAGATCCATAGGAAGTGGATCTGAAACCTCTACATACTAAACATAGAAAATACTAATCAACCCTAATCCTAGATACTCGGCGATCATTTCTACATTATTCCAACAAGTTATAATACAAACATAAATGAGTTAAGTTGATTCTCCTTCCAAAAACCGCCACTCTAAAAAATAAACATAATGAGTTATAATACAAAATGAAATCACTTACAAGCTACAGGCTATACCAAAAAAAAAAACTTGATGCCCCTTCTTTATTGCCTAGATACCAAGATCTTCCTCTGAACCAGGGACTGTGTGTAAAAATAAACATCCGACATGAACCAAGAGCTTGGTGTGAACCATAGAACTGGTTGTGTGATTCAAACAAGTAAACTCGGTGTGAAGCCAAATATGTCATGTGTACAAAAGAAAAATCAGCGTGAAAACCTTTTTCCCGAGAACAGTCTTCTCTTCAAGGAAATACCGGAGTGTTTCTCATAAAACCGTTAACTAGCAATTGCCCCAAGGAAGGTGCAATAATATGCCGATAAGGTAGTTGTTAGAAGGTAAGCGAAGAAAAAAAATGTAACATGAAAATGAGGTAGTGGGAGATTACAAGTAATACCAAAAAAATGGAGCACTTCA
The DNA here is from genome assembly GCA_001517045.1 of Pseudotsuga menziesii. Lineage (NCBI taxonomy): Eukaryota > Viridiplantae > Streptophyta > Pinopsida > Pinales > Pinaceae > Pseudotsuga > Pseudotsuga menziesii. The sequence continues at coordinate 146,177 of LPNX011062937.1, forward strand.
ATTTAGTGAAAAATCAAAAAATTAACAATTTAATGTCACATTATACAGTGAACATGCCATTGCATGAGAGAAATATATCTAATGAAGAAAAGATGCCAATGTGTTGTATGAAATAGCAAGAAAATAGGCTCTACTCCATTCTTGGTTGAACACACATCACATATATGGAAAATTGTATCGCATACATAATTTTTACAATATCCATGATGGAGTATATATTCGCCATCATTGTCTTCTACTAATATCCAAAAAGGTTCCACATATCCATGAATCTTTTCATCCCACTGAAAATATGGAGTGATAGTTAGTTCCACTTTCAATACAGTTCATGTTATTGGTTGAACATGAGCAGAAAGATCCAACTTTGGAAACTGTGGACAAATTTATGAATGCTTTTACCCATCTTTGGAAAACGAATGGGCTCCCCAATCTCTTGAGCAAAGAGATGATAGTATCGATCCGAAGAGAAGTATTTCTTTTTAATTTTGGTCAAAATATCATTTGGAATGCGTTTGAATGATGAAGGGGAGTTTGAACACTCCACGTGTGTTTATTAACCATTCTGCACAGATTAAGAGCTCTTTCGTCTAACTGAGCCCATCCTCTTTTTAGGACAATCTCAAAAAGCACCCTCATCAAGCAACCCGCACTCTGAAAGCATAGCAAAAAAAATAATACAAGAGATAAGGTAGCAATTCTATGACAATAAACATTATTGCAAAATAATGCATATATATTTTACATTTTTATTTTTTTATTTTTTATTTATAATGAAAATAATAAAATATAAAAGCAAAAAAAACTAAAAGCTCAAAATAAAATGTTTCATAGATTCCAGTAAATTATAACATCATGGATTATGAAGTACCAATTACGAAATACATCAATGGAACATATATTTGTACATCTAACATCAATCATGATTCATGATTCATCATTGTCAATGACCATACGTGTACAAGAATTCAAGGATCCATACATTAACATTTAACATCTTGCAACATACATCATTCGTCAATCATTAATGCATCATACTAATACATGCATTGTTACATACATATAAAGACTGATACCCCTCTACATATTACATCTAAAGACTCATACACAACACATGGGTAGCATTATGCTTGTTGGCATGCATAGGCCTATGTGTAATCTGTTGGCATACACAGGAGGCCTCAGGCCTGTGTGTGTCCTATTGGCATACACAGGGATCCTGTGCATGCCAAGAAGCATACAAAATAGTCTTGTGCTACGTGTGCTTGTTGGCATGCACAAGAAAGCCACACTCTAAAACTAAAAATTAGTAAACTAAAAACTTTTAAAAACTAAAAATATTGCTATACTGTTGAGATGTGTAGTTCACTATTGTTATACTGATGACTATTTAGCTCAGTATTGTTACATTTTTATAAGAATGTGGCCATTTACTGGATGACGAGTCCCTGTAGATATGTATGGATGAAGAATACATGATGCTGAAGATACCAACAGATTGGGGGGTGATGAAAACGTAATGATGTTGACGGGTTTGGGTGAGCAATAAACTACAGATATCAAACTCTTCTAGTGTTGGTGCTTTTTCTGGCTCACATTCTGAAATGTTGTTCATTTGATTGTTTGTTTGACCCCTTTCTCCAATGACTTCAATATTTTTGATTGGTTATTTAGAGCTATGGTGTGAAAAGAAAAGAGGTATAGATTCATAGTGTGGGATATAGTTCCCACATCGACATTACCCATATCTACCCCATATTGGGTTGTATCATAGAGTACCTCACCACTCTCAATGCAATAAAATAATTTTGGGGAAAGCCATAGCCCTAAATCTCATGTTTTTTTAATCAATTGAATAAACACAATGGGTCATGTTTATTTATCATTCTATGGAATTCAACTAACACAATGATTTAAGTTGTAAGATCTGTTGTGACAAATTGTTCTAATGGAATATTCTTATAGAAGTTGCTCTTCTCCATCAACAAAGCCAAGTTGGTTTTTGGATACCCTTATAGAAGTTTCTCTTCTCCATCAACAAAGCCAACTTGGAAGAGGGCCAGAAAGAATATTTCCCTCCACAATAAAACTCTTAATCATCAGGTAGCGGCTCAGACAATGCACTGAATGACAAATCCAACACCTACAATTTCTTACAATTACAATTGTGGTTGGAATGTGCACACTTAATCCATTGCTCACAGCAATTAGATACAAAAGGTTGTGCAAAAAACAAATGATGTCTGGCAAATATCCTTGAAGGTTATTCTATGAGAGGTCAAGTTTTTCCAGAGAATGGTGGTTTCCAATTTCTGAAGGAATGTACCCATTGAATTTACAACACTGAAAATCTAACATATTAAGCTTAACAAGATTTCCAATTTCAACGAGTAATTCACTATTGAATGAGTTTGATCCTACTCACAAATTGGTTGAGTGTTCTTCAGTTGAGACTTGGCATAATTATAAGGCAAGGTTACATGAACCATGGGTGCATGGGATTCAGGAGAAGAATCTGGTGTGGATGCGACACTCATTTGGATTGGAAATTTGGAATTGGGAAATCATAACCATAACCCTAATTTTTTGAAATATATATTTATATTCTATGTTGCATGGGTACCCGTATCGAGGGTAAAATCCACGTTCCTGTACCAGTACCTATATTGGGTAATTGGGTACTTGTAAGGTAAATCCCCTACTGTACCCCTTACTAGCTCCACATACCCGAGTCACCATTACAAAAAAGAGGTACTTACATGCTACATGGTACAAGGTACCTCATGTTTGGGTACTTCGACTCGACAAAAGTAAAATCTATTGGTTTTGAGGGATAAAAACTGCCTGTTTAATGAAAGAATTTAAGTTAAAATTCTACCTCTAGTTACTATTGATGAACAAGAGCCTCAACTTGAGTGTGATGCCTATCTAGAGAACTTGCTGACAGAGGACCCTAGTGATGTTGATGGCATTGATCCCGAGGATGTTGATGACATGGCCTTAGGAATCCAAATCAATTATCTTCATTGTTTATTGTTTTGAAGTTTCTATTTCATGTTTGGAAATTCCATTCAGCAAATTTTGAAGTAGGGCAATGGACTCATGGAGTCATGAACATATAATATTAATAGTTATATAACTTCCAGTCTTCCACTTGATATCTACTATGGTTTATCAAATTTTCAATGTGAATGTTTATTGTTCAATGAATCACTGATATATATATATATATATATATATACAGTACCCCCGACATACCCAAGTACCCTGTTTCAAAAAGTGGCATTCCTGTCCCCGTCCCTGTACCCAAGTTTCCTAGCAACTTAGTTTATATTTAATATTGAAAAAATAGAAATGAAAGTTGAATTAAAGCATATCAACTATTTAGATGTCATACTCATATTGTCAAGAGGAGAATGAGACAACTTGACCAAGTTTGTCGAATATTTAATCACTGCAATCTCTAGCAGATAGCACCATCAAATATTTATTGGTAGGTGACTAGACATTCAGTTCCAAACATGGACACCACAGATTGAATATTTTTGCTATTAAGGATAAACAAAAATATAAATAGTTAAACAGCCAGAATCCAATTCCGCAGTTGAATCATAGATCAAATTATGCAAAATTAATGAGTATTCTTATGCATAACTAACAAGTATTATAAGTAAGACATAACTAATGATGAAAATGCAAGTAAAACTCCAATCTTTGGCCAGCATATTAGGGAGAGAGAAGTAAAAGACCCCCAATAATTTTCAAGGTGTCAAGTTTAAACTGCTTACATGTTTCGATAATGCTGATTAAAATAAAAGTCTTAAAAATGTCTAAAAGGATGCAAATATAACAAATTGCAGAAGATGGAAAACAAAGGTTACGATCACCAAAATTAAGCAAAGAAACATGATATGCATGCTCATGTTTCCTGTTACCGATGTAACACCCCAGTTTGACCCCTGACTTTTGATGTAAAATGTAAATGATGATGAGGCCATGAGTCGAACAAATGTATTGAAATTTGCTCAATGCAGTAATGATTAAAACTAAAACACTTCTCAACGTTGCCCTCCTATTGTGCTCGTGGTTTTTCCAAAACAAGACATACTTTTACAAATTAGTTGATGGTTTTGGATTATAGAAAATTGATGGATGTAATTACCTTGGCACATTTCACCAGGGTGCACTCTTTGCGTTTATTCTATGATTTATTGAAGGAAGTTACAACAAACTTGGCACATTTCTCTAGGGTGCACTCTGTATGTAGTCTCAGTTAGCATGGCACATTCTTCAAGGGGGCATCACTTACTGAAAGCCTATTTTATTATTTTCCATGTCAAAGTGGTTATTTGTGCACATTCCCAGTTCCTCATTTTACAAAACAAAATAGAACCATCAAGAAGCAGCACTTAGTAATCAGGTATGAACTAGACAAACATATTAGGAAAAAAGATGAAGAAAGACCCCCAATAATTCTCAAGGTGTACATTGCTAGCATGTTTTGATACCGCTGATACAATATATTACTCTCTAGTCCTACCATTACTCACATCTCTAGTTGAACAAAAACAACTTTTACACCTTGACACTACAACTTATAGATCTATGGGACCTCATCGCTATTCAACCAAGAATATGAGGAAAAAATATGGCTCCCTAGTAGGCAAAATTAGAAGACAGCTACAGCTATAAGGAGTTCCCATGCAAGGACTTATCACCTACTTTTTCATCCCTGGAGTCAATATATTGGTCTTGAAAGTTGGGTAGGGCACTTTTTTATACTTCCTCTGCTTCTTCAAAGTATAGCTTTATTAATTTACCACTAAATTTTTAAGGCATAAGAGCCCAATGGCTTCAAAGTCTGCTAAGAATCAATTCTCTTAACATCTCAACAAATTCCAAAATTCCGATCTGAATCCTAGATTACAGGAAATGGGTCCTTCAACAAATCATGCCCAACCTCGGAAGAATCAGATCTGGAAAGCCAATTTCCTGATTTTTGCATGATTTGGATCCAGGTATGTGGCTAATATTGGTGAATCAAGTAACTTTGATACAGGGTGTTGGATATATTTTTAGTGATTATATAGATTGCAGGTAAATCGAAGACAAAGTCTTTGTAACACTACGATTGTTTTGTTTCTCCAATAGATCCTCAGGATCTTCTATGGATGTCCATAAATAAATAGGACAGCTAAATTTCAACATAAAATTCAAAAAAGAACACAAGCAGATCATAGTGTTTGAGATTTCAGTATAACCATATTGCAAGAGAGGGATCCTATTATATAGCCATACAAAAGAAGGTACTTTTTATCTACTCTCAACAGACTGTCAAAATTTGCCAAATTTTTCTCATTTTGAACTATGTGGTGCCCACCAGGCTGAAACAACAAAAGATATTTTCAGCTAGCACTGAAAAAATGACATTAGGAAAATGTGTTGATCTGCATCTTGCCACACTTTTGTCTCTATCATTGCCAAGACATGTCTATGGAAATGTTGTAAATAGCGTAAACTTCACTTATAGCCATAGCCAGCCTTGTATTGTAATCATTATTGTATTTCTACGTTTGGCTAAGGACAACCTTGTACACGAAGGATCATAACCCTCTTGGACTATGTAGAAAGCACCCTAATCTTAAGTAGTGTATTCATATGTTATCATCAAGTGATTCCTATTCATCTTATCAAATTAATTTGCCTAAGGGCACCCTGATGTGTTGCAATTTCTTTTGTTCATGGGCTTATTTCTCTTTCTAGCGTGCTTGTACTTTGGCCATTGATTTCTCTAGGGTTGCACCCCTCTTGGATGATTTATTTTCTAGATTTAGGGTGCCCTTCTGCTGGTTCATTTTCTATTTATTGCAGAATTAGGATTGTGTTGGTTCCATTCAATCCTCTCTATCACTTATGAATCTCAACAGGAAATGGGTCTGGTACTCAGTGAGTGCATTCCAGTTGTTTGTGATTATTTCTATCAAATGTTGATCACAAACTCAAAACTCAACACAAGTTAAGACTTCTACTATAAAACATGGATGCCAGTCACTCCTAAGTCCCATTCTTCTCTAGCGAATGGGATTATGCCATGGCATGCAAAGACAACCCTATCAGACATGTTATATAGCTATGCATTTAAAAAAAATGTATGGAATACAATAGAATTCAAACCGTTTAGGCTGGAAATAGAAGTAGCAGTCAAAGGATCCATGCACATCCCCTTCTAATATAGATGTAGCAGTTCGAGAAAACAATAGACAATGAAGACATAACAGACATAATACATGTATTTCTACAGATTTCCCAATTGTTTAGAATATTTAGATCCAATATTTTTCCATCTAAGTTGCCATGAGCTTCCACAATTGTCGATTCAAGCTAATGAATCATCATTATCTATATCTTTGGGCTTCCATTTATGAGCTAAAGCTGTCAAACCATTAACAGCATGGTTCACGTGCAATGACCTGGTAGTTCAGCAATAGTGCAGTGCAATGACCTGTTCAATTTCTAAAATCAAGCATTTCCCAAGTCAATTTCTCAACTGATGTTCCTTCTGTGAAAAATAAAAAAACGGTCTCAATTAACAAGATCTCCCATATACACTAACCTGAAAGGAATTCATTTCTATTTGATGTTCACATCTCCCATATACACTAACCTGAAAGGAATTCATTTCTATTTGATGTTCTAAATACATTGTAAGAATGTTCTAAATGTAATCCATGTGAAATCCTCATAGATGTTTCATTCTAGTCTCTCTAAATATTGAACGAAGAATGTACACAATTTTAGAGATAAATATTATGGGGTAAAAGGAAAAGTTGCTTAATTACGTGCATATTCGGGTGCTAGATATCCAAAAGTGTCAGATAATCTAGTCTCCACAGAGTTCTTTTCCTATGGTGCCAACTTCACAAATCCAAAATCTGAAACCTTTGCCTAAAAAGCATTTCCAAGAAGTAAACTAAAGTATGCCATGTCACCACCCATACATGTTATGCTATGGATCAATTCTTTGAATTCCAAATTTGGACATAGTACGATTGCTGATACAGAGGATTGTTCAACATGAATCCATGCAGAGGGATGTGTGTATCTATTTGGCATGTTAATGACCTATTTGAGTTTAACTTAGTAGATAGAATTAGAGTGGAAACAACAATTATGAATAGGTTGCACAAATACACTGCTTGGAGCAGCCATCATTACTTGTGGGTAAAGCAAAACAATAAAAACATGAACTAGCATTTAAATGAAACCTATAATGCCAAAGTACAATGAGATTTAGAATAAATGAATTATGTCTTCTATTAAATGCATCATATAATAGGTTTGTCTTTTAAGTAATGATTTCAGCCATTTAGGGGGTTATTACAGACATATATGCATTGTTTTGCTTACTACCCTATATTTTCCAGATCTAAATGTTTTAAATCAGCAAGCGTGTTAGTGTTGGGATTAACCTAAACTCCAACACAACAGTTTGTTTTTCACCCCTAATCCCATTTTCAAGTGTTAAATTGCTCTAAACCTTCAATCATAACCCATTTCTAAGTGTTGGTATCTTCTCCAAATACTACCTCATAATTAGGCATGGTTTTCCTAAGATTTTCTAGGCCCTTTAGTTGGTTGTTTTGTGTATCCATATTTAGAAATTTTAGGAAATTATTTCTTAAATGATGAGTTTAGCATTTCTTAGTGCCTCCTACTTGCCCAAACAGCTTGCTTTAATCATTTCCTATCTTGCGTGGTTGGTTGTGCTTAGCTATAAGAAGTACTTTCAGATTTGAGATTTTTCTCCAATCATGGACCAATCAGGAAATTCCTGCTCTAACAACCTTTATTATTGACCAATTAGGCAATTCGTGCTCTTATTTGGCCTCATTGAGGCAGAGCATCTATTGTCCCTGAAATTAGTTAGTTTAAAAATAACATTGGTGACTAATATTCACGAAACCAAGTAATGCTAGAAATTAGTCTAACATTAAGTGTTATGATACAAGTAATCTCTACCATTAGTAGCCTGGATATTGCATGCTTGCCATGTGTTCTTGTTCTGCACCACCATAGTGCACATGTTCCATCGTTGCATCGCCATAGCACACATGTTCCAGTAGATGCACCTACACCACCACATCCTTTGTATCCATCCTCAAAGGCCGAGGAAAGGCCACTTATTTTTGAACCAAAGGCAAAAGATGTATGTTATCAGTGAAATATGGATCATTGCAATTTAATGGAGATGAAGATTTCGTTTGAGATAGTATATCCTCCCGAATCACATATGGTATGATGTGAGAAACCATCTACAAGTTTGTACCCGAGTGAATGTTATAATATTTAAGGCACTTACCTCTCACCCAAAAAGAGAGTTTAAGAAAGATGGTTTTGTTATTTGTTTCGAATTGTGATTTTTGGATCAAATTTTTTTCTGTTGTGCAAATCTGGTAGTCGCTTGCCTTCTTTCTATTTCCCTGTTTCCTACCTGAGCGATGAGTGTAAATCAATACAACACTATAAAATTCCCTCAATAGAAATTTCAAGAACTATGGCCCATAATAGCATGCAAATGGTATGATTGAAAGGAAAATCTTTCTTTGAAGCAAGCAATCCAAGGAAGAAGAGCATGAAGGCCGCAAAATATAAAGCTAAGTATTCATAGTTAAAATCTAGTTGTCGCTATTATTTTATAAATATAACAAATCTAATGACACTTTAACTCAAGACATCATGGAATAATTACAATATAAAATGTAACTCAAGGCATCATGGAATAATTACATATTTTTATAGAATATATACCTATCGAAAAAGGAACTCTAACTCTTCTCTTTGAATGTTAGCTTTAAAAATGCAAAAAAAACATTTAAAGAACTTCAATAAATGATGATGCTAAATCTTAAGGATTCTTGTTCTTACCTTTTTCCTTGCTCTTTAGATACTTTATTTCACATCCTTGGATGCTTTTGAAACCACCTTCGTTATCCTTGGATTCCTTTGAAACCAGCGTCGTTATTGCTTCTTAACATGGTAGTCAAATTTAGTGAGTTGATGAGAGATACATGATGAATTCCTTCCATAAGTAATGCAAACAAATTTTTTTATAACTTGAATATGCTCCATTGTTAACCTGAAATTCCCATGCCAAGGTAATGGTGTAGCACAATCTCTTTTACAGTGTTCTTATGTGTCATGGTTGTGGTCTGCTTATGGAAAAAGAGGTGTTATGATCCCTTGTGCACAGTAGTAAACCTTTTGAGAGAAACCTCCACATTTATTCTAAATAAGTAGTGGAGAGTAGTAGTCCAGGCCGTCTAGCACAAAACATATGGATATTTAGGGCATGCCCTTCCTTCATACGGACCTCCACCTGCATGAACAAAGAATTGAAAATGAATGATTAGTATCTCTCTTCCCACAACCAAACATCGATAAGCCATGTGAGAAAAGATAATTATAATCATTAAGAAACATGAAAATATTACAGTCATGTTGTTTCTTATTTATTTGTGTTAGTTTTTCAACATTCAAGCTAGCATTATGTTAGGATCTTTACTGAGAGAACAACAAGTACAAAAATCAAACAGAAGAGACAATGAACACAGTGTTTTTCATCAGGGAAACCATAAATGGAGAAAACCCCGAAACTTCCTCAGAGATAGAATCAGCACAAAAGGTAAAATCCCAAAATAGTAGGATGCACTCCCGACAGTAGTAATCTTCTTCTTGTCTAGCCCCAGTGTCTTCTCCTTCCTCAACTATGTGCTACACTTGAGTGTGTGAGTGATGTGTTATAAATAGAGAGTCCAAATCTCTATTTATACTAATCCCGACATGACTAAAACCCTACTAGGGCCGACCTCTACTTGGAGAGTCTAATAACCCTAGTGCCTCGGAACTGCGGGGACTTTAACCCTTAGACAATCGAAGGGTTATCCACTATGACTTGACATGACTTGTTTACATTATTGATTCTCCCGATCAAAAAATTGGGGTGTGACATAACATGATAACATCCCGGAATAAACATTGAGTTACAATAGACAAGAAATACAAGTGAATACATTCCAAAGTTACAATTACATCAACACTCCCTCTTAACTAGGAAGGTATTCTCTCGACACAATTTTCATCACTAGTCTTCTTCTTTGGTTCTTCTCGTCATCTTCATCTTCAAGTCATCTTTCATCTGGATCTGGATCATCGTCATTGGATCATACTCGATCTGGAACATCGTCACTGGATCATCATCACTGGATCATCATCATTGGATCTGGATCATCACTGGATCTGGATCATCATCACTGGATCTGGATCATCACTCGATCTAGATCATCATCACTGGATCTGTATCATCACTCGATTTGGATCATCACTGCTAGATCTGGATCATCACTGCTGGATCTGGATCATCACTCAATCTGGATCATCACTGCTGGATCTGGATCATCACTCGATCTGGATCTCTCGGAGTCATCATAATTGGATCTGGATCATAGCTTGATCTGGATCTCATCTGGTCATCATCATGTGTGCTATCTCGTCATAGGAAGTTCTATAGATCCAGCCTTCTTTCATGCTGGTTGTAGGCCTATCCATCATGTAGGTCTTTGCCCAGCACTTACATTTGACCTACTCGTCAAAAAGGCATGCCCAACACTCACATCTGATCATGTAGAAACCTACAATCACATCAGAAAGGCCCAACACTCACATACACCAGCATGACAGGACATCACTATCATCTGTGAAAAGGCTTCAGCACTTATATCTGACCTGGAAGGAAACAAGTCGTCCACCCTTTCTAGAAAGGCTTGCACTCACATCTAACCTGGAAGGAACTAAATCCTCCACCCTCTCCAGAAAGGCCCCCAGTCCCAGACTGAGCTACCTGGTAACGGACCAGGTTCCTCCATTCTCCCAGAGAATGGCAGTTGCCCTTATATCTGACCTGGTAGGAACCAAATCCTACACCCTCGTCAGAATGGCCTGCACTCACATCTGACCTGGAAGGAACCAAATCCTCCACTCTTGTCAGAAAGGCCCCCAGTCCCAGACTGAGCTACCTGGTAACGGACCAGGTGCCTCCACTCTCCTGGAGAGTGGCAGTTTCCCTTACATCTGTCCTAATCGACAGAATGGCCAGCACTCATACCTGACATGGAAGGAACTGAATCCTCTCACCATGACAGAATGACTCAGCCCTTACATTTGACTTGCTCATCAGAATGGCTATGAATCTTAGCACTCATATTTGACATGGAAGGAACTGAATCCTCTCACCATGATAGAATGGCTCAGCCCTTACATCTGACCTGCTCATCAGAATGGCTATGAATCTCAGCACTCATATCTAACATGGAAGGAACTAAATCCTCTCACCATGATAGAATGGCTCAGCCCTTACATCTGACCTGCTTGTCAAAATGGCTTTGGATCTCAGCACTCATATCTAACATGGAAGTAACTGAATCCTCTCACCATGACAGAATGGCTCAGCCCTTACATCTAACCTGCTCGTCAGAATGTCTTTGGGACTCATCACTTTCCCTTGGAGGAAACCTCAATCTGGAGAACACCAAGCTTCTCCCTAAAGTACTCAAACTTTACTCTGGCTAATGGCTTTGTCAACACATTAGCTATTTATTCCTCCGTTGCAACATACTGGAGCTTCACTACTCCTCTCTGCACCGTATCCCTGATATAGTGATACTTGATCTCGATGTGCTTCGACTTGTCATGGAACACTGCATTCTCTGACAACTTCACGCAACTCTGGTTGTCAAAATGTATACAAGTAGCATCCATCTGAAGATCAAATAAATCAGACAGTAGCTTCCGCAGCCATACTGCCTCACAACTAGCTGAACAAGTTGTGACATACTCTGCTTCAACTGTACTCAGTGCCACATAGAATTGCTTCCTGCTAAACCAAGAGATCACACCTGATCCCATACTGAAGCAACACCCTGAAGTGCTCTTCCTAACGATGGCACTGCCTACCCAATCTGAATCAACATAACCCTCTAGGTTAATCCTTTGATTTGCATCGTACTTGAGCCCATAATCAACTGTACCCCTCAGGTACCTCAGAATATGCTTTGCATCAATCAAGTGAACATTTCTAGGATCTGTCAAGAACTGGCTCAAGGTGTTCACAGCAAAGAAAATGTTTGGTCTCGTGTTCGTCAAGTACATCAATGACCCAATCATCTGACGATACATTGTAGTATCAACCAACTCTGATGAAGCATAGCTCAATAGCTTCAGGTTTGATGCCATAGGTGTGGCCATAGTCTTGCAATCCATCATCCCAAACCTCTTCAAAATCTCTACTGGATACTTCCCTTGTGCAAGGAAGATTCCATCCGCACTCTGCCACACCTCCATACCTATAAAATAATGCATCATACCCAAGTCCTTCATCTCGAACTCGACAGCAAGCTTTCTCTTCGTATCAGCAATCAACCCATCCATACCTGTTACAAACAGATCATCTACATATAGTAGAATCATCACTGGGTTGCCATCTTCAACCTTGTAGTAAAGTTTGGAATCTGCTTTACTCTTGGTAAAGCCCAAATTGGATAGAAAGCTGTCAATTCTGCCGTACCAGGTCCTGGGTGCCTGTTTCAAACCATACAGGGCTTTCTTCAATCTGCATACATTGGACTCCTTGTCATGTGTCTCAAAACCGAGTGGTTCTTCTACATACACTTCCTCTTCTACTACACCATTCAAGAAAGCAGTATTGACATCCATTTGGTGTATCTTCCATTTCATCACCGCAGCCAGAGCAAGTACTAATCTGATGGAAGTGTATCTGGCTACAGGTGCAAAGGTTTCTTCATAATCTATTCCTTCTTTCTGAGAGAAACCCCGAGCTACAAATCTTGCCTTATATTTTTCAATGCTACCGTCTGCAGAATGTTTGACCTTGTAGATCCATTTGGAAGTTACAACTTACTTCCCGTCTGGTCTTGGGACAACATCCCAAACATCATTCTTCATGATCGATTGGTATTCTTCGATCATAGTATCCTTCCATTCTTTCCGTTCTGCCTCTTCTTCATAACTGAAAGGTTCTTTATCAATGAAATCACATAGTAAAGCTACATACCCGGAGAAGGATCTGGTCCTCTTTCTTTCTCTGTGATTCTCTTCTGGAGCCCCATATCTTTTCGCATCTTGGATAAGTTCTTGTACCCAAGCAGGTTTCCTCTTATGAGGATTCTTCTCCAGAGGTGGATATATAGGTCTTTGTGGTTCTTCAAATTCTTGATCTTCTTCTTGAGTTTCTTCATTAATGGTTGTATCATGAATTTTGGGTGCTTCTGCTTCTTCAGGTTCTTTAACAGGTCTCTTTCTGGATTTCTTGTAAGCTATGTCTTCATCAAATGTCACATCCCTACTGATGTCAATATTCTTGTATCATGGGAAATATATTATGTAAGCCTTCGAGCTTTCAAAGTATCCCACAAATATACCCTTCTTTCCTGAAGGATCTAATTTAGTCCTCTTCTCTTTTGGAATGTGGATGTACACAGGACAGCCGAATATTCTGAGATGGCTGACTTCTGGTTTCTTGCCGAAGAAGACTTCTTCAGGAGTCTTGTTCTCAAGTACTCTATGTGGAGTACGGTTCTGTACATACACCGTTGTTCTGGCAGCTTTCACCCAAAGATTCATAGGAAGATCTTGATCATGAAGCATTACTCTTGCAGCTTCCATGACAGTTCTATTAATCCTCTCTACAATCCCATTCTGTTGTGGATTGTAAGGAGTGGACAACTCCCTCTTAATCCCTGATTCTTTGCATAGCTCTTTGAATTCATTTGAAGTGAATTCTCTGCCGTTATCTAATTGAAAGGTATTGATCTTCTTTTCAGTATGGTTCTCGATCAAGGCTTTGAATTCCTTGAACTTACCGAATACTTCGTCTTTGTTCTTCATGAAGTAAACCCATGTCTTCCTAGAAAAGTCATCAATAAAAGAAACATAATATGCATACCCGCTTAGAGAGTTTGATGACATAGGACCACATACATCGGAGTGGATGATTTCTAAGATTCCTTTTGCTTTGCTTTCGCTGCTTGGAAATGTCTTCTTTGTATTCTTTCCTTTCGCACATCCTTTATAGACCCCATCATGTTTTGCTTGGATTTCTGGAAGACCTTCAACAGCTTTGCTTGCAATAGGTAGTGCTCTGTAATGCACATGTGCAATCATTCTATTCCAAAGTTCACTTGGCTCTACTGTGTCATGGACCAAGGCTTGTTCTGGATGGCCCTTCAATTTGTACAAACCTCCTTCTTGTTCTCCAATCACTACCGCATCATCGATAGTCTTTCCTTTTGGCCAGATGATGACTTGATCATCTATGAATGCAACTCGCATTCCTTTTGCATCTAATGCTGATATGGAGAGAAGGTTCTTTTTGAGTCCTAGCACAAACAATACTTCTTTCATTGTTAGAGACTTTCCAGAGTCTAGCTTATAGGAAGATTCCCCACTACCTTTTATTGGATATTGGTAGTCATCTCCTAGCTTCACCTTGTGAGGTGATTCATATTTTGACAGTATCACAAAGGATTCCTTGAATCTAGTCATATGTTTGGAAGCCCCACTGTCTATAAGCCAATCATCACTTCCATAAGTAGTGTTACCTGTGAGAGCAGAGATCAGAACATATTCATCCTCACTTGAAGAATCTTCACTTTCATATCTGGATCTCTTCTTGGATGGTTCATCATCCTCTGCAGCATGAGCATGATGTCTTCTTTTGTTGCTCCTCTTCATTAGTTTTTGTTTCTTAGGAAAATTCCTTGCATAGTGTCCTACTTCATCACATGTATAACATATGATCCTAGATAATTCTTTTCTAGTGTTATCTTTGTGAGAGTGCTTACCTCTAGAGCTATGAGATCTTCTTTTGGTTGACTTGGAATGTGATTTGGAGTGTAATGTGAGAGCTTGATCTTCACTTCCCATCTTTTCTTCTTGAGCTGCTATCTGAGCTTCTTCTTGAGAGCACTCTTCCCATAGTCTCCTGAACTTTACTAACTTCTTTCTAGCACAGATTCCTTGGATGAAAAAATCCCATGGCCTAGGAAGGCCATTCAAGGTAGTCATCACAATCTCTGCATTTTCCACTTCTTCGTCAATAGCTTCTAGTTGTTCCTTGATTTGAGAAACTCTTGTGAAGTAAGACTGGATTGTTTCTGCATTCTAAATCTTCACATTCTTCAGTTGGGTTCTCAGAGTCATCTTCCGGTTTATGTTCTTTCCTTCAAACAATTTGGTTAGGCAATCAAACATAGCTTTAGGTGTCTTTAGGGAGGACACCTGTGGTATGAGATGGTACTTGATAGAATCAGCAATGATTCTCTTTTCCATAACCAACTTCTTCTTATGCAAGGCCTTAGCCTCATCTCCCTCTGGAACTGGAACCTCCTCATGGATGTAGGAGTCCAACTCATTCTCTTCCAGGACCAGGGAGATCCTATACTTCCAAGCTTGGAAGTTATCACCTCCCTCAGGCTTTTCATCAAGCTTGGTATGATGAGACATCTTAACTAAGAACCTCAAATGGAAATACAAAAGATTTTAGATCTTACCAGGTCAAGATGTCAGATCTGAAACTTGAGTTGAAATCCTGTAGAGCTGCTTCAGGAGCAAATTAGGGTTTTTATTTTTCAGAGTTCTATCCACCCAAATGCCTTGAAATTTATCCCTAAATTCAATTTTGGGGAGGATATCAATCCAGGCCTAGGCCCATTGAAAAATTCCTCTTCTGTGAAAAGCTCTAATTTTCAGCAGTAGTGACAGGTCCAAAATTGAAAAACCTCAGAATTGGATTCTGCTTCGACAGAAAGATGCACCCTAAGGAGGAGAGTTATTCCACCTTACTTTTGCTGAAAATATGTGGAGAGAGATCCACAAAGTAGGAAGCCCTAGTTCCCGCAGCTGCACGGTGTCTTCTTCTCAGGTTAGCTCTGATACCATGTTAGTTTTTCAACATTCAAGCTAGCATTATGTTAGGATCTTTACTGAGATAACAAAAAGTACAACAATCAAACACAAGAGACAATGAACACAGTGTTTTTCATCGGGGAAACCATAAATGGAGAAAACCACGCAACTTCCTCAAAGATAGAATTAGCACAAAAGGTAAAACCCCAAAACAGTAAGATGCACTCCCAACAGCAGTAATCTTCTTCTTGTCTAGCCCCAGTGTCTTCTCCTTCCTCAACTATGCGCTACACTTGAGTGTGTGAGTGATGTGTTCTAAATAGAGAGTCCAGCTCTCTATTTATACTAATCCTGACATGACTAAAACCCTACTAGGGCCGACCTCTACTTGGAGAGTCTAATAACCCTAGTGCCCCGGAACTGCGGGGACTTTAACCCTTAGACAATTAGAGGGTTATCCAATATGACTTGACATGACTTGTTTACATTATTGATTCTCCCGATCAGAACATTGGGGTGTGACATAACATGATAACATCCCAGAATAAACATCGGGTTACAATATATAAGAAATACAAGTGAATACATTCCGAAGTTACAATTACATCAACAATTTGCATATGAGTTCCTGTAGATAATAAGATATGTTTGACTATAGACAATGTAGTTTAAATCTTTTCGATAGGAAAAACTACTTTTCATGTTATATCAGGGGAATTTTTAGAATTAGGAGACATAAGCAATCTATCAAATTCATGTTCGAGCAGAAGTTGTGTCAATTCTATTCTTACTTCATAAGAGCCATGAATTTTTCATGTCATTTATATCTTACATAATAAGAGCCATGAATTTTCCCATGCAATAGGATTTCTTTTACTGCAAATTTTTAGACTTGAGAAACATAAGCAATCAATACAGGCCATTTCCCTCACCCACGTGCATGTGGACAACAATGCAAAAAATATCACAAGTTCATAAAGCATAAGTTTAAGCAGCTTAAGAAGATTTATGCAAGTGAAAACTTTAAGGCCCATGCTCTGACAAAAAACTACGAACATCAATTATCGTAGTCTTGATACATTGACAAATGGTAAAGCAAAGTTGCTATCTTAGCCAACACCGAGGTTCAAGCACCATAGATGTGTGTTGAGTTTAGTTTTTTTGTGAAATTTATGTAGGAAATACATCAACAGCATGCACAATAATAGAAAAGGATAAACCATCACATAGAGTACCAACGGGTGCATAGAAACATATGTGTACCCAATATTATATGTAGAATCTAGATACACTGACAAGTGTCCAAATGGTAAAGCAAAGTTGCTATCTTAGCCAACACCCAGGTTCAAGCACCACTTTTCTGTGGGTTTTATGTAGGAAAGGCATCAACAGCATGCAAAATAAAAGAAAAGGATAAATCATCACAGAGTACCAACGGGTGCATACAAAATATTTGTGCCTAGTATGATATGTAGAATCTAGAGAGATGATTTATTCACCTTTAATCACAACATGATAAACTCAAAGTGAACGAATTTGTACAGTAAACATTTCATAATAATTTGCAATGTTGTAGGCTAAATACTTGGGGGCCTACTTGACATTTCAAGCTTGGGGGATTGAAGACTTACCCTTGCAGGTTGTGCATTGGGACTAGGAAGTGAAGTTGTGCATTCTTCTTTTACTCTACAAGGAAAACAAGGTGTTGTAGGTGTCAAATGATGAAAATTTGATGTGCTAGGTAAAACAGGTCCCTGGGACGTAGATGCAAGTTCATTGTGAAGGTCGTTGATCTTCTGAAGGAGCTCCTTTAAATACTCAATTGCAACTCCTAAAATAGAGGCTCGATACATCTGTTAAACCAAGAACACAACATACCTAATTGTCAAAAAATTTATGAGGAGAAAACCAAATCCTAAGAATGTAAGAGCCATTAAAGTATAGAGAATTTGGCAAGGGCAAGCAAAGATGTAAAAAAAAAGTCATGGAGAATTGACTAAAGGGAATTAAGTAATACACAAGGAAACAACATACATCTAGCAAGCAAGTACATGTGGATAATCAATTGAAAGGAGTAGATACAAGGATACAATTGAATTCATACCAACAAACTTTTGTATATGACAAAATAAAAAACCAAAAGAAAAAAATGTCCACATCAAAACAGTATTCCATACCAAAAGAAAAAGCATCTGAAAAGAAGAAAATCAAAGGCCAAAAGAAATAAACCATCCCAAATCAAACCACATAGAAAAACAACATCACTTTGTAGCGGAGAACTTAGAAATGTAGAAAGTCAAAAAATTCCAACAGTTCACAAGTAAGCGATGAGCTTTAGTCAAGGAAAAATCCTGGAACTCAAATGGAAAGAAACATCAAAAATTAAATCAGCAAGCATTTCAAACTTGTAAATTCAAGATCCAGCTGGCCACAGTCTCTCCCAATAACTAAACCAGGCACACAGGAATAGGATGCCACATATCAAATATTATTGCCATAGCTCAAGAAAAAGGAGATACAATCCATACTCCACATCTGGTCGGCATATTTTTGCAGAAAGAAACATGAGAAAACATCAGCCTTAATGTTAAGCGCATAAAAATTACAATGCTCGGAGGACAAAACCAAAAACAAAAAAAAGGGGCTAACAATTCAATGTGAAACCAGAAACAAACCCTGGAAGTGAAAAAAGGAAAACAAAAACATATATTGCATTAAGATTTTGCAGCAAGTTGTGACAAAACCTAACACTTATTCATAAAAAATCCCACATAAAACAAGAAGATTTAGCAAGAAGAAAACCAACAAAATCAGAAACAAAACATAACCCATATAAAAGTTTCCAATAAGAACGGGAACAAACACAACCTGCATGAATTGGACAACATTTTTACAAGAATAAAATATAATCTCAAAGAAAATGGTAAAATTTACTTCGATTGCAAAAAATTTGTTCACAAGTGCAGCCCATATCAAAGTGCTGACAAGAAGGAAAGAAAATTGATGAAGTAAAGTTAGTAAACAACCCAAATTATTTTTCCAACAATCTAACCAAATACAAAATGGCTATAAGGCCCTAGAAATACCAGCAAGCATTTCTCAAAGATAATCATAAACTCAAAAAAACTAACATTCCTTGCCCAATTTCCATAAGACAAACCTGAAACACAAACAAAAATACATCCCATGTCAAATTACGAAAGCAACAACTCGGATAAATTAGCAGCCCACATTTATTTGGAAAAAGAAAAGAGAAAACTAAACACAAAGCAAAGATGACCCCACCTGAAACAAAGAACAATAAAAGGGCTCAAAGGTTTAAACAGCTCTAAATGAGCTAACAAACATCCCCATAAACAAAACTAAAAGATCTGTGAGAAATAATAACAACATGAATATGGGGTCCTCGGTTCGTTTGGTGAGGTTGACAAAGTACTAAGTTGTCCACCAGGGCTCAATCATTGCTATGGTTTGCCCTACCCAAATGGCATGTTAATAGAGGATGGGGCCAGGTGCAGATCCACGGAAAATTTGATGAAATAGATACCTGCCACCTGAGCTGAAGAAAGTCTGTGTTCTACACTGTATCCCCTGACCTTGGGGTATATTTTTGGAAGCAACTTCCAAGAAAAAAAGCATGAATTTGAAAGATTCGATACCAAGAATGAGTAGGAACTTATTTGCAAAGACAAAAGCAAAAAGAAATTGATGGGGAAAACATCCCACAACAAATGAACGCCAAGAATTAGAAAGGAAAAAAAAGATGAAAGAAAAATGAAAAAATCCTTGGATTTTAACACACAATCTGTGAAAACAAGATACCACATAGTGACATCTTTATAGCATAGCCTGATTGTAAAGCAAATATTGTAAGGTGTTACATACTTCTCCAAGTCAAAAGGGACTTAGCTTACCAAAACAAACAACTGGCCAATACTTCCCCTCAAACAGTGTATAAATATGTGCTATATAATGCAGCCCCTGAACTCGGGGTATATTTCTCGAGACAACTTCCAAACAAAAAAATGCAAATCTAAAAAGCTCAATACCACAACTGAGCTGGCCAATACTTCCCCTCAAACAATGTATAAATATGTGTTATATGATGCAGCCCCTGAACTTAGGGTATATTTCTTGAGACAACTTCCAAACAAAAAATGCGAATCTAAAAATCTCAATACCATGACTAAGTAGGCATTTGCAAAACAAAGGCAAAATCATGCAGCGAAAAAAATTAATGGAGAAAGCAGCCCACAACAAAACCAACAACAGGAATAGGAAAGGCAAAAAGATGAAAGAAAAATGAAAAAATACTTGGATTCTAACAGATAAACTGAAAAAAATAGATACCACACTTCACAGCCGAAGGTAGCCTGATTGTAAAGCAGATCTTGTAAAGAGTTGAATAATGTTTCCAAGTCCAAAGGAACCTGACTTGACTACCACTATCCAATACCTTACAGCTTGTAAATATTCCCAGCTAATGCAACTTTTACAAATTAAGCAACACGCCTAGAGACAGAGAGAAAGAAATAGACCTTGTTGATCTTAGGAACAACAAACCAAAGCATGTAAAGCCTATCATTGAGCTTCTTTCGGCACCTCCTTTCGGCCATCAAATTCTTAGTAGGCACCCTGGAAATTTAACTTCAGAACGCTGTGAAACATGGTGAGTTTATTTCAGAATACATATGCGATAGCACAATATTTTTATAACCTTGACGTCAACTACTTCACGGGATATATCAGTATCAAGGCCACAGAGAGTTTGTAATGAATCTTCAAACTCTTGATTTCTTGCCTTGGCCTGCAGCATTATAAATAAGGACTTCCCAAATTAAGTTTTCATAAAGCTTGTCACATTGAATAGTGACACGTTAAAGAACTTCAGATGACTTTGGTGAACAAAACTAACTCATATAAAACTCACCAGTCATTTTGGAGGTTCTGGGATGAAAAAGAGTCCAAGCATCAAGAAGTTGCAAGGGGAAATACCTACACTTTGGGTAACAATAGCAATGACGATTTCTCAAAATATGATCTAAAGATAGGCAAATGAACTAACTTTGCAGTCAAGGAATAGCCCACATGAATATGCTAGCATAATACCAACTGTGACAGAGAACTGTTTCAAAGATCCAATAATTAGTCAGTAATGAGATTCACAATTTCATTGCAATGATTCTTAGCCGTTTTCCCTTCTGATACAGTGGCCAACATGTTTAGAACACCAAGGGGCCTCTCAAAGGTATCATCAGGGACTCCTACGTTGTTGATCAAACACCCAAATAACAAAGGTACTGTCGTCTTTACGTGAAGCCTCTGCATCTGAGTGCTATGATTCACCCATGCAATGTCGAAAAGACACTACTACGAGAAGTCCTTGAAAATTCCATTTGGGATTGTTGTTGTTGGAAATGCTTTTCTTTGATTTTATTCTCCTCTTTGCTCCACTTAAAACTATTATTATGATGAGCATCCCTCCTCATAGATTGATTAGCAGCACTCCTGTTCCCTAGGTTTTTTACTAGGGTTTCTAGGGTTTGCTTGAGTTTCTGTAGGGTCTCATGGCCAGACGAGGGAGACCCATGCCGGTCAGCCACTGGGCGCTTCAAGTCGACACCATGGGCCTGCTCCCACTGCGATATGAGGCTCCTCCGTGATGAACACTAAAGCTGAAGTTTTTCCATCTTCGAAGGGAACATGGGAGGATTTGTTTCAGAAAATAAGGGCAAAAACCTAAACGTGGTGATACGTGGCAATTTTTTATCAACGAGGTGTGTGGCAGTTTTTTATTCGGTAGAGGGACGACGACGCTATAGTGTTCCTAAACCCAACTTCTAAGAGAAAAACGCCTTACGGCGTAACAAGCACCTCGCATTTGAATCTCTATTTAGATTTATCATTAATGGCCATAATTTTAAAGCATGTGCCTACTCTTTTTTTTTTACCATGGTTTACTATAAAATACTCTTAATCATTTATTTAAAATAAATATCCTATTATTATAATTATGTATAAATTATGACGTCTCAACTGTTCACCTTCTTTTTAGTGGATTTATGCCCCAATTCTTTTAGTCAAAGTCAAGCTCTTCAATCTCCTAAGCCTACCAAAGCAATTCACAGCTTAGGAAGATAAATAACATTACTTACCTTGAGCTTCTCGTTACTGAAGAATAAAAGTTGCAGAGATGATATTACAAATAATGTACATGTTTGTATCATTTAAATTAATAATAAAAATAATTGACCAAAAAAAATCCATATCAAGTTTAACTTAATGCTCAAAACACTTTAAAAATAGTTTAATACAATATTTTTTATAATTTATAAATTAAAAGGTTCATGTTTACATTATTGTTGTACCTCTTCTTTGTATCTTATGATTAACCTACCCTATATTACATGGTTATTTCAAAGAAAGTGGATGGAGAATTCAAAAAGTACATAGAGGAGAGGTGGCAAAAATAAATATTCACGAATTTCAACAACGGAGGTGCTTCTAAGTATTATCATTGTTTCCTCCTCAATGCCCTATCTAAATGTTTTTTAATTGTTAGTAGTTGTCGAAGCTGATGGAGGAGGAGGTTGATGGTCATCCCTTGTAGCTTCTTGGATTGAATAGGTGGTATTATCTCCAAGCCCCGCCTGACAAAGGAGCTTATTTTCCTTCAAGTCATGAGAATTAGACTTTTGGGAGTAGGTGTTTTGAAATTGTCCTCAAAAGTTCAATTCTCATGACTTTTGAAGGGGGGTTTTCAAGACCCCCCTAAAGATATTTTTAAGGCGGTTTTAAAAAAAACCTCCAAAGACCTAACACCTTTGGGCGCCCAAGGGAGGAGCGAAGCTCATCCCCACTGCCCTTAGGGGTGCGCTGCGCACCCCTTAGGGCAGCGGGGAGGAGTTTCCCTCTGCTCCTCGAGTGCCCAAAGCGGCCATTGAATCCCAACTCCACTCTCAAGAAGAGAGTGTTATTGTCCACAAGACCATCCTCAACTAGGATACTGTCGTCCGCAAATGATTGCAAGACCATAGTATTCAGCGATTGTGCCAAGATTTCTGGAATATTACTATGTAAGAATTTAGATAGATCGACGTGTTTCGCGTGGACACTCTACCCATCTTGATGATCTCAAAAAGCCTAATGCAAAAAGAGAAAAAATTGGCTAGGTTTGAGGTTATAAAGAGTATCTTAATAATGCATTCTATCCCTAAGTAGTCTACACAATAAAACCTAAACTATTATTTCACATGTACATTTAGTAGCAAAATAATTAAGAAAAAATAGTTTATCTTGTTATGGATTATTGGGTAATAAACACTCATAATAACTTTCGATGAGAAAGCAAAGCAGAAGTTTCTTTCACGCCACAAGATTTTTGTGCTCGACATTTAGGAAGGCGCTACCTCAAAATTTGGATAATATGAGATTGGTGAGGTGGGACTGGGACGGGCATGTGGTTCGCAACTTTTGACGGTCGTCCTCCTTGTCTTGTTTGCCGCATGAGTGTCCATGTAGGACCTCCCCACTACCAAAATTGCCGAATGTGTCCACATTAATTGTGGAATGTCTACAAGTTTGAAATTTGTGCTGCAACTTCTAGGTATAGATCGAGAGCGGTTGCCGAGTTCATGAATGAAATACATATATTGATTTGTATTGACGCGGCGTCGCCTTAATACTCGGAAGAAAATATTACATAGAGACAAATATTGGAAAATTTGGAACAGTGAAAATGAAAGGCAAATAGATTTAATAGAATAGCCAATTAAATAATCATGTAGCTTTGTATTTGAGACCTATCACCTTCTGAAATCTCAGCCGATCAAACCAGCGACAACAATGCTCTAATGGCTCTATTGCGAAATTCATGCCGAATTTTATGTTGAATCAAGCTTTCATGTGACACGACGGCCATACTGACCGACACACTGCGTCGACTTCCACTTATTTCAATGCTTTGTCAACAGCTTTTACTACTTTATCAATGGCGCTTTTATAGTTTTTTTTTTTAGTCTTTTCTAGTTTCCTCAATTATATGGTGTGGGTATTATGTGGACAGGTCTATTTATTTTAGAAGTTGGGGTGGATTATGGTTTATGTTTTTCTAGGATTGCACGAAAATGAGACAAGTGTACTGTTTAAATTGATTGTATTTATTTTAGAAGTTGGGTGGATCATGGTCTATGCTTTTCTAGGATTGTAGGAAGATGAGACAAGTGTACTGTCTAAATTGATCGTATGGTAGTTTGCTCAAAATTCGAAATAAACAATTATAAAAAATAATTGGTACTTGATGAATTGATAACTGGTAATTAATGCATGGTCACTAATGCATGGATAACTTGTATTGATGAATGGATAACCAATTGCTCATGGCATATAACTACATAACTATGTGAGATAAAAAAAACTAGCACACCCACATAGTTTGTGACTCGAACACTAGATAGAGATTAAATTGTTGAAAGATAGTTATGGAATGGTTATTTTTTATATTCTTTTTATTTTTATCTCATATTCTTTGAGTTATTGGCATGAAGTGTTAGTTATCCATTCATCTATGAGTTATCTATGCATTGCAAAGAGTTATCCATTCATTAGGTAGCTACTAGTTATTTTTTATATTCCTTCCTTTTATAAATTTAGAATCAATCTCTATATTACACTTGTCTCATCCTCATCCTGGTTTGTAAATGAAAAAACATAGGCTGTAGCCCACCCCAAATCTCAAATAAAAACTTCTATCCATGTAAACATATAAAAATTAAGTGATAATTGATAAATAAATAACTAGTAGCTAAAGCATGAATAACTCATAATACTTAATTAAAGATTTATCAAAGTTCAACAACCACAAATTAAATAATTCTATTAATAAAATATTTAAAAATTATACCATTTATGAATTATTTTACCATAAACACAATTATTTAAATAAATAAATAAACAATAAATTCTTAATAAAATTTAATAACACATAATAAAAATTATGTAAAGATAACATCATTATACAAAATCTATGTAAAACAATCAGATCCATCTCAGAACTGCCGATCAGACACATGGCAAAATTGATATAATGTCAAAGCTTGCCTTAATTTTCTTTAGAACCTACAAAAATAGTCTCCAATCATGGAGTAATAACACACCTATAATAAATTTGTGTAATGTCAACATTATTTTGTAAAATCTTTAAATATAGCTCTACTCTCTGAACTTTCTGGTAGGCATCCAAGTTGCAACTATCCATACACAGTAACCATAATTATTATAGTTATTCACTTTTTCAACTTTATATCTATCTATTTCTTTTATCACGTTTAAAGCTATTCCTCAAAACAGTTTATGAAAGCAACCACATTGATATTCCATCTACCACTGCAAAAGCTTCTTCCCTCACTGTCCTTGAAGAATCTTCATGCCCATATACCTGCATGCAGACCATTATGTAACATCATTATGATTGCCATTTTTTTTACTTTATATATAGAACCCTAATAAAATATTAAGAAAATTATTAATCTAATAGTTACCTTCCGAGCATCAGAGTGGTGGCCTGTGGGTTGGTTCCAGGGCCGTCTTTAAACGTGGAGCCATCCACAATCCTGAGACTGTCAACTCCGATCACCTGATATTTCTGGTTAACCACAGACCCAACATGACATCCTCCATGGAAGTGCCACATTGTGGCTACAGTATCACGGCAGAATTGAGCCATGGCTGCATCGTCCGCCGTGTTGTTTGGCATCGCTTTCCCAAGGTACTGGAATACACTGGCGGTCGCGCCATTAGAGGACTTGGTACCCGTTGAATGTGCAAATTTCTTCAGTGACCGTGTGTTGAGGATTTTAGCGATCATCCTCGCGCCTTGCACACATCTTTGCAGGTCCAGAGGGTGGGAATAATAGTTGTACCGAACAGTCGGATTGTCTCGAGGATCCCTGTTGCGGAGCCGAATCTCTCCTCTCGACATTGGAAACGCCAGCTTCTCAAATATGTTTCCACAATACATGTTCGTGGGGCTTGAGGATGCGCTGCCATTTTTACTAGCTGGAGCTGGCAGGATGAAGCTGCTGGACTCGATGTAGTTTTGAGAGCCTTTCAGAATACCCACTACCTGTATGCTGGAGAATTCTAGGGGTGTAGGGGACAACAAGGTTATGGTTGCACGGGGGCTGTCTTGAATTCCTTGGCCTACGAAAGGTGAATTTAGGACTAGAGGAATATTGAATTGTTTGAGTTGTTGAGATGGACCGATTCCACTCAAGAGGAGCAGCTGAGCGCTGCCTATGGATCCTGCAGAGACGATTACCTCGCTGGAACGAGATGATTCTTTCAACAAAGCTTGATAAGATCGGCCATGGGCGTCCATGAATTCTACTCCGCGGGCCTTCGGATTCCCAGTGGATCCACCCTTCTTTCCTGCAGGTTTTCATACTCAAAATACTGAATCTACATTTACAGAGATTCTGGATATAACTCTAGTAATCCAATATGGATCATAAATGATTGGAAAATTAGGGAAACAATATTTGCAACAAATGTTGTGAAACGGCAGTCATGTATGTCTAATTGATTGCAGGTGTATAATGAATTACCTTGAGATGCAGGGGAATTGAAGAGAATCCTGCTGACGGTAGCATTGAGAAGGACTACGATATTGTTGGGGTTGGCAGACTTGAGGAGATCTGCGGCTGTGTGTCTTTTGCCATTGTTGTCGAAGGTGGAGGCGCTGATCTTGGTTCCCTCCACATGATCCACTGTATATCCATTGTATGGAACAACTCCTGCTGCCAAGAGCCCATCTCTGAAAGCTGATGACCAGCTGGAGAGGCGATTAGGTTGGAAAGCGTTCTGCTTCTCCACCCACTCATATGAGTCGTTGACAAGCGTTTGATCCCATCCCATGGAACGAACATAGTCGGAGCTCGCCCTACTGTAGAAGGCAGCATTCAGAGCAGTTCCACCTCCCAGAACTCTGGCTCTCGCTAAAGTGAGTCCATCCTCTGTAACAAATGACTGTGCTGGGGAAGTGTAATTGTCGGTCTCCCCCAATAGGTCTCCGTAAGCGCTGGCGTTCTGGATTTCGGGAATTCCGTAAGGAGATCCTCCCCTCTCTATTACCAAAACCGAATACTTGGCAGACAACGTTGCGGCGAGGGGACAGCCGGCCGTTCCTCCTCCAACTACAATGTAATCATATCTTTTTGCAGCTGCTTTCTGAGCATCGACACTCATAAACGCAAACGGATTCGAGTTGGAGGGTGGTGTGGCTGCTGCATTAGAAGTAGGGGATAACAGCAAATTGCTGCTAAGGATTATTAGCAATAGCAGAAGCCATGCGTGAATATTCACAGCCAACATCATCTCCATCATACAGGACTCTACTCCTCTAGATCTTTCTGAAGATGAAGATGTGATTCCATTTGAGTCTCCCTCTGAAGACATTTATAGGAGCTTGCCGTGTGCAGTTGGGATGTGAAAAGAAGCGGCATCACACACCATACGGGCCCCGCAGCATTGAGCAGCACATGATCAAATCTGTCGGCGGGACAATCGTGATCGGACTTCTAAAATAAAGTGACGTCGCTGTCAATCGAACATCTCTGCCCATGCAAGCATGATGCTAGTGTAATGTCATACATTATTTTCAATGGAAACATTGATGTTAATCATGTTAAATTAAAGGTTAAGTGGATTGAAAGTGGCCAAATCTAACTACATCTCTTATGCTGGTAACTTAATTTAAAAAATAAAAGTTAGGGTTTAAAAAAAAATAACGATGATGATGTGATTTAATTTTCTTTTTTTGAAGAGTGAGAATAGGACATAATCAAGAAATTAAATTTGAGTTATTAAATTTTAAGAGGAAAGATAAGATATAAATTATTTGACTTGTTTTAAAATATATTGCTATATATTCAAAAAGCTTAAAGAGGAGTAACTTGAGCTTACTATATTTTTGAGTTAGAAGGCTAGAGAGGTAGGTGTTGGAGCATATCAAAGAGTTAGAAGGTTAGAGATGTAGCTGTTGGAGCATAGATCATGGCACAGAGATGTAATGTCATGGTACTGATATCTAATGTGGGTGCAGGTAGGGAAAACTAAGAGAAAGCGATAGACTCCCAAAGATGGTAGAACCTTTTGGCCCAAGACTTCTTAGGGGTTTTCCAGAGCCCAATTTCACTATGAAGCTCATTATAGTTGGTTTTAATCTTGGCAATATTAATGTTTTCCGATAAAATATAAAAATTAGGGTTAATGACATCTTTATAATATCTTGATTTTCTTTAAACCTCTAACTTTTCCTTGCACCTCATTTCTCTTTCAATATAAAAGTAATATGTTTTTAATGTTGTCCATATTTTGCAAAGTGGCACTTTGGTTAATCCCCCAATTATTTAACAAAGTCTTGGTATCTTTAAGCCACCCTTGCTTCAAGGGTAGGTGGTTTCATGTAGAGTTAAGAGCAATTTTAGAAAGTCAATGATCTCCTGTATTGTTTAATTTGTGCTTGAACATTAGATATCTAATCATAGTCATGCTTTCATTGGGAGAGAGAGTCTGGCTTCTAAGAGGAGAATAGAATAGGATGTATTGCTCTTAATTTTGAGATTATAAGTAATAAACCGCTTCTAGATTTGCTTAATTCTTCTGCATGATTTTCTGGAAATACTGCATACCCAAACTTTAAGTAGGAAATTCTTTTGTCCCTCAACACAAGGTTCACCCATTTACAATTGTTTTCAAGACACAAGTAAGCTTTCCACCCTCCATTAATCCTATTCAGGATGCTATATAATTCTAGTTTAACTTGTGACGAGAGTCAATTCCCATAATATAATCGGAGGATACGTTTTGATTGACCATTCTTCAAAACGTACAATATTTTGATTGTATTATTTCAAGTTCACACACATTTCCAGTAATGGGGTGGTTTTTCGTTATATGCGGCTCCACTCAGACGATAAAAGAAATTTCAAAATTGACTTGGATGGAACATTTATATAAATAAAAAATATAAATTAGAATTTTAAGCATTGACTGAGTGAGTTCAGCACATGGAACTTGACTTTACTGCATTTCTTTCAATAAAACTTCATTTAAGTGCCCAGACAAATACAAAATCATGACTTTCGGCGAGAAAATTTGCACCGTGTCATAAAAGGTGTTTTGATTTCCAACGTACTATTCTCACTGAGGGTTCGATCTCACTCTTTATATTGTGATAATATTGCAATATCTTTATTTAAGATAACAAAGGTAATCCTAGTTGAAACCTTAATATTTTGGTTAATTTATTTTTTAATAACTATTGGTTAAGTTATTACAAACTTGGTTTTAGATCTGGATTGTACCAACCCTTAATTCTATATGATTAAAATTATGTTTGGATTTTATTTAATTTGTTTTTTATAATAAATTTAAATATTGATACAATAATTAAATGATTTTTTTGGTTGTGTTAAAATTTCTAGAATTTCATTGCGTTAGATACTTTTTGAGTGGATACTTCATCTATCTTTTAGATTGTGATGACGAAATTATGAAAAGTATGAAAATTATAATAGAAAAAGAGAATTAATAGATGGATGAAAAGACATCAACTACACATTAAAACTCCAAAAATTTTAACACAACCATTCAACACTACACTATAGGCATTCATTCCCAATTTTTTTGTAACTTTTATATTTATAAATAAACAAACTTAGTATTTAAAAAGATATTTCATTCTTTTACTAAATATATAAATATTATATAGATATTTTGTTAGCAAGTGGAAGAACCTCATGACTATAGAAAGTTTGTGCATTGAAGGGTCAAAATCATTTGGGGATCTTACCCTCTTTGGATCGCACCAACCTTTAACATGGTTGGATTCTTTTTTATCTGTTGGATTTTGAACGACCAACCTTTCCTGTTAAGGGTATCTTAACCACCACCCACCACCAACTATTCTACATTTCACCCATATATAAATACTTTATATTAAAAATAGCTTTAAATTACATTTTTATTTTATTAAAAATAATTTGAAAGTTGATTTTATTATATTTTTTATTTTATTTATAAATTTTATTATTTTTATATAAATCTTATTATTATTTATATAAAATATGCAAATATTTGTTTATTTTTTAAATAGTTTGAAGAATTACTTTATTATATTTTTATAAACCAATAATTTAAAATTTATTTTATTAAATTTTCATTTAATTTTATTATATTTTCTTTAAAAAATAAATTTAAATTTTATTTTGTTAAATTTTCATTAAAAATAGTTTGAAAGTTGTTTTTATATGTGAAAATATATTTTCTTATAACATGTTATCATAATTATAAAAAGAAATTGATGTACATCTAGAAGTTTCTTTTTATTTAAAGAGAAACTTTATCTATATCTATATAGATACGTATTTAACTATGATTTGGACTCTTTTTTGGCTTTTAAGCTATAAATACATTTTTAAATAATTATAAATTAATTTTAAAATTAATCATTTGTTAGATTTTTTCTAGGTATATTGTATTTTAAATTTTATCTTTTTAATATAGTGATATTATTTTTTTGGTTTTTGTTTATCTTTATTACACCGAAGGTGTTATTTAAGGGGTTGTTGCTCAGTAGGTTTCGTCATATGTTGACGACTTGTGAGGAGCTTCCCCATGTCCACAAACTCTATAACATATCCATGACGACAACGTATCTGTGACGACATGGTTAACGTATCCATGACACCATGTTGTCTATGAGCTTCTCCGCTTTAGTGAACATGTACACAGGAATGGATCTGATCACAGCTTCATCCAGGCCATTAGATTGAGTAATTATCTGCCAACCTTTTGGGTCTTGGAATCCTTCTAATGAATACACATCGACTTGTATGTTCTCTTCAGAGTCCAAACTCCTACGTCTCCTCCTAAAAAAAGGTCTCCATCGAGAAGCTTTGCAATACTTGGAAAAAATGTTGTAGTAACTTACCACCAATAAAGTGCTGCCTAAAACTACAACAATGGCTATCAGGGAATGACTGATGCTGGTGGTGGCATAGTTGACTAGTTGTGCTTGGTGGGTTCTTTACTTATGCCTACATCTGGTGAGGCTCCCCATCCAAAATCATATCTACATGCTGAAATTTCCCTTGGACATGATTGCTCCGGAGGCAAACTCATGGCGAATTTATTTAACAGATCTACTTCAAACCTATAAATTTGTTGAAAATACATAGATTTAATTACAACAAAAGAGGCCAGTCATCTTTCACTTTATAAATTTGAGAACTTGGATGGGAAAGGGGCATTCTACAGTCCAAGTTTGGGTGGAAGAGATTCATCAAATCTTTGTGTGATATATATGTGTAATGGTGGATTGAATATGGACGTGGGCACATCTAAAGCATGTCTAATATCTAGGCCGAGGTTGTGAAGCCAAAGATTGCATATCTCAAAGTTGCATTGGATATTTTTGAAACTCCAAATATGCAACCTCAACTCACTTGAGGTAGATATCAAATATGAGTTTAGATGTCTCACAACCCAAGTTGAAATGGGATAATTCATCAAATCTCTGTGTGATATATGCATGTAATAGTGCATTGCGTTGAGGCCCATCCAAACCCAGATATGAAATACAATTTGAGGTTGTGAAGCACAACATTTCATATCCTGACGTGTAACCTCGACCTCATGGAGGTCATATAAAAGATGGATTTAGATGTGTCTTTTGTTTATCACAAAAATAGCACACCTATGTTCCAACATAAAACCAAAACTTGTGATGGAATATTCCATCATGTAATTGGCACATTGAAATGAAACATATCTATTATCTTCAAAAGGGAAAGGATAAAGAGAATCACACTTCGAAGCCAGAATGCAGTGCCTGATAACGCCACTGGCCTTGATCACCAATCTCCCTCTTATCTATAAGATGACTTCCATGTAATTCTCTATAATCTTCTTCTCCTTATCCTCAAACGTGAGAAGCTTTGTTTGTTATTCAATACTCACTCCCCTTGTCTCTTATCACATTTTATACACCCCAACTCATGTGAAGTAGATGGACAGAGCTAACTACCTTCCCATATCTACAATGCACATCTAACCACATCTAAAAGAAAAAAATGAAGTGTACCCATTGTCTTCATGAAGGGCCCCAGTGACTGGATACATGACATGGTTGTGGGTCCAACATGCCAAGTTGCTTTGAATGGCCCCACAGAAAGGACACCCATGAAGACTTGAGTGTTTTATGTGGAATATGTGAATATTTACTCTTATTTCTACCCACGCAAACCAATCCACCCCTTTGAAACTCTTTAGTTGTCAGTTTTTAAAATAAACAAGTCAAATTACCAACACAAAAATCTTATCACAAAAAAAAATGAGAAAGGTGCCAACCCATTTTGTCTCCTATTTCCAAAATACCCAATATCTGCTATAGAAGTGAGCATTGATAATAGTTCCACCTCCTAGAACGCTGCAAAATATAATTTGCAAAGTTTTCGTTCAAGTTTATGACTGTGGATGGCGAGAGCGCAACTGCTAGAAAATATGATTACATTGTAGTTGGAGGTGTAAATTTGAGCACATAGATCTGTAGACAAGTACACAACTCACAAAGTAGATCTCTCAATTTACTCAGCAATTGAAGAATGAAACAGTGCAAAAATGGCTTGCAGCTGTGAATGCTTTCATTAATTAAAAAGTAATTCGATGATAATTACAATGAAGTAAAATGGCTTTAATAGCCACATGAAATTCAAATCCACATGAGGAAATTCAAATTGATAGACTCTACTTGACTGTAGGTAACTAAGACCTTGTCTAAATCACTATTGGAGGACTCAGTAGTTAACTGACCTTGTCTAAACCATAATTGGAGTTCATCGGAGCTCTAAAACACAACTCAAGTGTTACATTCAGTGTTGACTAAGGTTAACTGACTGTGGTAGGTGAGAAATGCGCCCCACATGAGTGCAGTCAATTGAAAGCTAGCGCTAACTAAATGTAGAGGACTAGAACTGAATGTAACTGACTCCTAACTTAGCTTAACTAGTCATTACTGAAGTGAACTGACCTTGGTTGGTTTCGGCACTCCCAGTGGATTCCTAAATTGTAGGGATTGGTCTAGGAGGCTCCTAAACTGATGCAATCAAGTGTAATCAGTGGCAGTGAGCCTCAATTAGTGTTCCCCACACTTTAGTAACTGAAACATGTGCCCCAATTAGGTCAAGTGGACCCAATGGTGTTAATGACTATAAATAGATTGGATGGACTCCTAATTTAAACATGACTTCCAATTTAGACATATGACCAAATTTGGACAAGGGAGGATTAATAATCCTAACACCCCCCCTGAATGCTAACTTGGACAAGCTGTGGGCCCTGGTAACTAAGACCATAGGTCACCCATTACATCAAGTAAAATAAAGTAACTACTTAATACAAGGAGTTGGGGCAAAAACCACATGGGAAAAAATCCCTCCCTCTAGCTAAGCAGGTAGAATCAGGTCTCAAGTTTGAAAAAATTGAAAATATGTTACTACAATCTTCATCTCTGTGAGGTAGTGAAGCATCATGCATGGTGTGCTGTGCACAGGTATTCTGGGGTCTGGCATGTAGACTTCTCCTTCTTCTCCAAAAATGATGATGGGAGGAAGGAGGAGTGTAACCTTTCTCTCTTGCTGAATGAAGAGGTGTATGATCATATCCATTCTTTTGAATGTTGTAAGACTGAGCCCTTGCCATATGGCATCTTACAGGGAGTCTATTGCATCTCCTTGAAGGAGGTAAGATAGCATGACATAGCGCAAGAGTCTTTCCTTTCTGAGTGTCAGGTGAGTTTCCAGTCATCTTCCTAGCTTCCAGTTTGGAAGTAGGGACTGAATCTAGATCTGAGTCACCCTGAATCTCAAGGTCATAAACTGATATAGATGGATCTGCAATACTAGTAGAAGCTGTAAAAGAAGTAGATGCAATGATTTTACCTTCCCTTGCAGGTGGCTACTAAGAGTGCACTGGTTCTGAAGGAGGAATGAAATGTGAGAACTCGTATGCTTTTGAAGCATGATTTGCAGTACCCTTTGCTATGATGCTTCTCGTAGAGATATCTGTGATCTCCACTGATTTAGGACCAAAGATCACTCGCTTTGGAGATCCAGTATGGGTCATCTGATAGACAGATAACAGGTTTGAAGCTAGGGAGGGAACAAATAGCACATCTTTGAACCTTTCATGTTCAAGTTGGATAGAGCCCTTCCCCTTTGTTTTGACTTTACTGTTATTGCCCATCTGAATACTAGGACCATCAAAGGACTGAAAAGAAGAGAATGATTCTCTGGATGCAGCCATATGGTTGGAAGCTCCAGAATCAATGAGGAAGACAGGTGCTGATGTGCAGCAAGCCTTTAGTGCATGTCCTTTCCTTTGGTATTCTTCTTCTTCTTCTTCAGAGTCATCCTTCCTTGCGCTAGCAGGTATAGAAATGTTGTGCTTTTTCAAAAGAAGAGGCATTTCATCAAGTTGTCTTCTCATACAGGAGCTTTCTGAATGGAAGCCCCTTCCATGGTAAGAGCAGAGGACCTTGCCTTTGCCATTCTTCTTGCTTCTCTTCGAACTTGAAGGTTCTTTCGACTGCTCTTTCTTCACAGGGGACTCATCTCTTTGCTTCCCTTTGTCATTCGCTACCTCATCTCCTCTTGCAACTAGAGCTAGATCTTTGGGAGATCAAATGATCCCCATTTGGATTAATTTATCATTCTCAGAAATAAGAGATTGGATGAAAGCATTAAGAGTGGGCATCTTCCAATTTGGAGTAGTGAGCCTTACTGTTTGGAAGGTGGATACAAAGACTGAGTAGCTTGCATTGAGCTTTGTGAGAATAGCAAGGATGAGCTGATCTTCATCCTTCTCCACTTTGCATTGCTTCAACAGATATATCAGGTTCTTGAAATTTGTGAAGAATTCAGTCAAAGATTCGAAATTGGATGGATTGAGAGTAATCAAATGATTTTCTAGCTGATGGATCCTCATATCATCATGCTTATCAAATAGGGAGGCAAGCTTGTCCCAAACCAGCTTGGGAGTCTTCAATTCTAGGATGTGGAACTAAAGATCTTTAGAGACCGAGAAGAGCAAGTGTCCATGGGCTTCATTAAGCCTGTTCATGTACTTAGCTTTGTCTTTATCTGAATCTGGCTCTTCCTCTGTTTCTTCTATGAGTCTGAAGAGCCCTTTGGTGCGGAGCATTACCACCATGTCTGCCTTCCATTGGTGATAGTTGAAGGGAGTGAGAGGCTCTATTGGATGAGCCATTTCAAATGTAGTAGGAAGATCTGAGCTGCTGTAGCGAATGCAGTGAGAAGAAAGGGCTGCTTGTAGCGAATGCTGTAAGAAAAGCTGATAACCTGTCACACAATCAAACATACAAAGTAAGGTCGAAAGTCTACACTTTTGGAATTTCCTTCACACATAGCATAGTTGATCAAGCAAGCTTGATCAACAATTTCCTAACTTGGGATATTAAGTGGTAAATTCTCCGCTTCTAGTGTAGTACTGGAAAGAGCAATTTGCCACAAAAATGATCCGGCTGGAGATTTGAGGAGGAGAGGAGTCTTGTCCATCGAGGCTCTGATACCATGTAAATTTGAGCACATAGATTTGTAGACAAATACACAACTCACAAAGTAGATCTCTCAATTTACTCAGCAATTGAAGAATGAAACAGTGCAAAAATGGCTTGCAGCTGTGAATGTTTTCATTAATAAAAAATTAATCTGATGATAATTACAATGAAGTAAAATGGATTTAATAGCCACATGAAATTAGAATCCACATGAGGAAATTCGAATTGATAGACTCTACTTGACTATAGGTAACTAAGACCTTGTCTAAATCACTATCGAAGGACTCAGTAGTTAACTGACCTTGTCTAAACCATAACCGGAGTTCATCGGAGCTCTAAAACACAACTCAAGTGTTACAGTCAGTGTTGACTAAGGTTAACTGACTGTGGTAGGTGAGAAATGCACCCCACATGAGTGCGGTCAAGTAAAGCTAGCGCCAACTAAATGTAGAGGACTAGAACTGAATGTAACTGACTCCTAACTTAGCTTAACTAGTCATTAACTGAAGTGAACTGACCTTGGTTGGTTTCGGCACTCCCAGTGGATTCCTAAATTGTAGGGATTGGTCTAGGAGGCTACTAAACTGATGCAATCAAGTGCAATCAGTGGCAGTGAGCCTCAATTAGTGTTCCTCACACTTTAGTAACTGAAACATGTGCCCCAATTAGGTCAAGTGGACCCAATGGTGTTAATGACTATAAATAGACTGGATGGACTCCTGATTTAGACATGACTCCCAATTTAGACATATGACCAAATTTGGGCAAGGGAGGATTAATAATCCTAACATGAGGTAGTTGGAGGAGGAACGATCGGTTGCCCCTTGGCCACAACGCTGTCTACCAAGTATTCAGTTTTGGTAGTGATGAGGGGAGGATATCCTTATTGAAATCCTGACATCTAGAATGATGATGCTTTTGGAAAGGTATTGGGTGATACCTACAATTACACTTCCGTAGCACAGACATTTGTTTCAAAGGATGGAGTGAGTAAAATACATAGATGTAATTAGTTACTATGTTCGTGGAGAATGAAGATAATAAACCCACTACAAAATCATAAATAACACCACTACAAATTCAGAGTGAATTGATGTAACTACACAAAATTGATGAGAAAACTGCAAGTCACCTCAGAGAAAGCGTATTCATCATGTGCTAAGCTCTGCAAAATGATGGAATATCCTACCCATTAGGAAAATAGACTCCATGGGTATAATTTTCATGAGTTTTTAGCTGGAAGTGACGTAAAACCAACACATTGTAAAAAAAGACAGTGTCATATCAATCCCAACCAGGATGCTATAATATACAACTATGTGGGCAGTACTGAACTTTGCTTCATGGAGTAGATATTTGTGTTTTCATGGGAGATTGATCCTTTCTTCTTCCTAGGTGGTATGGTATGATGAGGAAGTGATACTTTATGCGTCCCAACACTAAGAATAATGGATGACTCAATATCAATTGACACGGTTATGAAGTGCATGCTAGCTCTACGTGCCAGCGTGTGCTAGCTATACTTGTGAGCGTTGGGATTGATTCATGTTCGAGGGTGCTTATTCTTATATTTTTACAAAGTAACATGGTCGAGCCCAAACAAATTAAATATGAATTTTTAAATTGTCCAAACCAGACTGACTCTTTAATTGATCACATTTGAGATATTTTTACCCTGGTAACTGGGGAAAAATTGCCACAAAGAATGCTTCCTTAGAAATAAAACATTATGTCATTTTGTATATATTTTTAATATTATAATTGGGAAAGAATCTTGTGGGATTTCAACTAAGAAGTTGTTTCCCTTGGGGTTTATTATCTACCATCATCCAGGACTTGCACCAGGTCCTTTTCCTTTGCTTATGACAAGTGGCGTAGGTTTAGATAACTATGAGATATCATTGGGCTAAGAATTCATCCAACCAATACTGGGCCCTGTCCAGGTTTAGCATGTCTGGCATTCTTGTGGGTGGTAGCATCGGACACGTTTATAGTGGCAGTCTCTTCTAACTCGAACCTTGGTCTCCTCGGTGAAATACATTGGGGTTTACTGAATCTCCAAATAAACAAAACTATGAGATATCATAGGAGAACATAAATTGGCTGCAGTAGCATGAAATAATGTTCTTTGGGGTGAATTGGAAGTTTTTTTACACAGTAATAGTTAATATTTATTTGGAAAAAAAAGGTGGCCAAACTGTACAGTGGAGTCACTTAGAAGGAATGAAAATATTAGGAGATGAGGAGAGATTCCTAGCTCTGAAAGGTCGGGTGTCTTCCAAATCTTGAGCTTTGATCTATTTCCCAGTAGATAAATGAAAATGAATTGAAAACACAATATTTCTATTTTTCCCAATAGATAAATGCAAATGAACCGGAAGTACAAGATAATATAGAAACGATACATGTCTAAACTACGGTCGGCTGGATATTTGTTGTCACCGTTGGCTGTTGGGATTCCAGATGTAACCATCTTACATAACTGACTGATAAATAGAAGGAAGTGACTTTTGAGTACCCCACACTTAATTTGTTCTGCCTTTTATTTGTTGAATTTCTCAGCTGGATTTTTTCCCTCTTGTGAGTGAGGATGAGTTGAAGAGTCATTTTCTTCTTTCTCAATGCTCCTACATATGAGATTCCAAGATCATAGGGTTAGCTTATAGTTGTTTGGACCTCTGCTTCCTAACGTGCTGGAGGTGTTGCTTTCCTCTTATCCAAGGTATCCTTTGGCTCTGATTTGTTGCTCTATTTATGTCACCCACCTGTAGGGCTTGGTTTGTTTATAAATGAATTTTTATAAGTGAAAAATATTGAATCGAATGAAGTTATGATGGCGATACTAGCGCTACCAATCAGCCTTCTTCTTTTCAAGAAGAATGGGAAAACCACCCTTCATGTGCGTAGTCAAGCTGTGAATGAGCTTTGGATTTCCCATAGCTGAATATTCAAACAAGAGATTCAATATGAACATAGAAACCATAGTTACCGCAAAATATTTCATCTGAATAAACACCATATCTGACAGACCCGCATGTTGTCTTGGAAGACTACGAATTTGAAGGGACTCCGCAGGATAAAATGCCCATCCTTGTTCATCCATCTTTCTGGTTTGAATTCGAGGTATTCGATACCCCAGATGGTGTCCCTATGACCCATGGTGTATGGGTGGTAAGTCACTCGAGTGCCTCTGCACACGATAGTCCCATCAAGGAGAACGTTGTTGTGGAGAGTGTGCTTGGATTCCAAGAGGACCAGTTGATAAAGTATCATCGATTCATAGATTGATGCATGTGCGTAATGCATGCTCTGCAAATCCTCTTATGAAAATACCCAGGATTTTTCGTCCTGTTTGGGTTCGGGTTTGACGGCCATGATACGAGAAATTTCTTTGTGTATTGCTTCCAAGATTCCTACAAAATGTTTACATGTACCATAATCTATATATTTACATATGGATATTTTAATACAAACTAAAAATACAAACTTTAAGACAATGAATTTCTATTTATGTATGAATAACCAATTTCTATTTACCTATGATTCATCTTGCTAGAATATTTCTGTTGCACTCCCCGAATCCTGTAGAAGCCTTAAATTATTCATTAGAATCCAGGAAGGTAGAGAAGAGTTGGGATGTTTGTTCAAGAAAATCCATATGAGCTTCAAGGACTTCATCGTCATTATACTACGTTCCAAGAGAGAAGCTTCAATATCAACAAGTTGCAACCTCCTCATTTGAATACTGTCAAATGCATCGTCTTCATGATAATCAACAAGTACCATTCTATTTCCCCACATGGTAATTATGTATCCATTCATCACTACTTATAGAATATTTTTGCAATAAATCATCAATATTGATGATTTCTATCCAAATCCAAAGTTGATGGGCGAAGAGCTCTCTGCAACATCTCTTAGCCAACTTTCATAGTTTGTCATACATAATTGTATCATTCCAATCGTCTACTTCCATAGTTTCCATGGGACACTTGGTGGTCATTCATATCATATGAAACACAACTGTGTAGGTCCACCAAACACTCAGTTTGTACATCTGAAAACCCAAACTCTGTTAGGCAGAAAGACATTGCATTGGAAAACACGTGGGTGATTTGAAGGTTGGCTAGGATTTAAAAAATAAATAGGCCATGCCACCGCCATGGTTTTGAATTTTTTTTTGTCTGACAATGAGCTCTGCTAATGGAGCTAACCAAAGTTGTAGAACTTGAAAAAGAAAGAAAAAATTATGTGAATTTGAAGGTTGAAGAAAGGTTTATGGGAGTCTATTGAGGGTCATATTTATATTAGTTATTTTGAAAGATAACAATAAGAAAATGACTTTGTGTTCAGTGGATTGTAATTTTTAGTTTCATATATCAAAGCTTACGACTCAGAGGGCCTCCACATTCCTTCGTGATGGTTTTGGGATCCGCAAGGAGCGAAGGGCACCATGCCTTTGCCTTTATGTGTAGTGAAGAGAAAAGGTAAAAATAAATTCAATGAAATTGTTACGTCTGTCAAAACTTGTGTCCCATGAGCTACAATATGTGCGTGGAAGGGGGTTGGATTATACATCCATTGCGTCATGAAAATTAAGCAACAAGCTACTAATGGACATCTTGACTATATACTATCGATATTCAATATGAAGATTGACTTGGGATATTAAAATATTGAAACAAAATATTTTCTTCACCTGTCGACCTTATTTGGCCATGTTCAATGATCTTCAATACATGAGATTATAGGAGGATCCACGCAAATGGTCGACAAGAAAAATGGTGTCGCTTGTGCAAATTATGATGTGAAGAAATTTTAATGTTTCACATAGTTCAAGTTTCAATTTCAAAGGTATAGTCTCTCCACGTCCAGGTCAGGTCTTAGTTTCAAAGGTATAGTTCATCCACGTTAAGGGGTTTCAAGGTTCTCTAAAGCTACCTAAAACTTGGAAAAATCCTATAACTATGCCCCTTGAATTTTTGGATTTTTTTGCTTTGTAATATTCCATTGGAATTCAAAGGATCAAGGCGAAAGCATTTATTTATTCACCGAATTTTTTCAAATTTAAAAACATTATGTACAAAATCCTTTTGGAGGAAACTTATTTTCACTTATGTGGCGATTTAGAAGATTGATGTAACTTATTTTCACTTTTTTTCCTAGACTTTCTTTCATCACATAAACGTATATTATCTACACACAACTTTCTCTCATTTTTGAAACATATTGAAGTTTTCTTCGGTGTTTCATTTCCCTCGCTTTAGGGTTACGCTAGTAATAAAGATGTTTTTTCTAATTCTTTAAAATGGAATTTATGATAATAAAAGCTATTATTTTTTCTCTTTTAGCATTGTAAGCACCGTTTTCTCTCTACATAATCATTATATTAATAAAATCATAAAATTATATGTGTGTGTTTCTAAAATATAATCTTACTATTTCAAATGGAAACATATATGTAGAAACTTACTCCTATTTTATGAGCATGTTTTATAACCTCCAAAAATATAGTTGATCCATAAGTTATTATAGATATTTCACTGGAATAGTTTATCATAACTATTTTTACAACTTAGTTATTTTTATTAAGTTATTTTCATTGAATGCTAAATAAAGTGGAACTAAAAGGAAAATAACTAGAGAAAATAAATACATCATTCACACAAATAATACAAGAGTTACACTAGGAAAACCTCGCCAGAAATGGGGACTATTCCTTAAACTTTTATAAAGAATGAAAATACAAAGAAATGAACCATATAAGTCTGTGATTGGAATGACTACTACAGGATCTCTTACTTCATATGTGATGCTATAATATCCACTCCCCTGTTGTTTCTCAGCTATGGATGTTTAATACAATAAAATTATAAGAATGGAATACCTTCTTTTCTTAACAACCCAACATTTAATATAACCAGATAGTCGCCTATGGTTTTTGCACCTCAACTCTCAATTAAGGTTAGGTTTTTGGAATTTTTAGAATGTCCTTAAAATTACACACGTGTCTAGCTCTGCATGTGTGATAACCGATAGAACATGAAATCCACTCGATACCATGGTGTTCAACTGGATATGCCAACTTGTAAGACACATAACTTCCTCATATAGACTCCAATTTATGTGATTCTTAGACTGTTGGAAAGGTATCATAGTGTAGAACAAAATCAATGTGAATAACACACATGATGAAATTATGACCCCATAAAACATCATTTAATCCCTCAAGAAGGTTCAAGACTCAAAATTTGCAAAATGATACCTTCCCCTTAAATTAGACCTTGCATGCCAATTCATCCAATATTTCCATCGAGAAAGTACCAAAATATACAACATATTATATATTTATGGACATTTCTTATCAATATTGAACAAAATTGTTGTTGGATTGCAAAAAAAAATCCCCTGTCAACTAAAAGAGATTGTAAGAACACCCATCATCCACATAGAATTAATAAAGAGAAATTTCAAGCTTGGACTGGAGAGTCCCATCAAACAACTCCTTCTTGTAAAGCACTTCTTTCCTTTTCTGCCTTCTGGTATTTCTAACTTCTCGCTCATCAAACGCCTTCGCTAATTCATCCTTCAACTGAATTGGAATCTGCCTTAGTAAGTATGCAATCTCTTTCCCATCGCTCATTGACCCTTATTCAAACTTAGAAAGGTCGGAAACATTGAATTTTCACAATATTCCCACACATTTAGGAAACTCAAGAATGTAACCATTGTCCGAAATCTTCTTGAGAATTCTAGACTGATCAATCTTCTTCAAATTCAATTTATCATGTGTTCCTCATGGCAACCTCTCCTTCCTCAGGTATGCATATACTAAGTCTCCTTCTGCAAATGAATGTAGTCATCTGTTTCTATCAGCCCTTAATGTGTTAGCCATATTAGTCATCTCAATTTTTCTCCTCACTTGGTTGTGTAATTATTTCATGTGGTAGGAAAATCACTCTGCATTTGTACTCATCCTCGTTCTTGCCAGTACACCCACTAGATCGATCACTCCAAGCGGAATTATCCCTTGCATGATATGGAATGTACTCATTCCTGTCAACCGGTTCACTGAATTGTTGTACATGAATGTTGCTTGTGCCAACACATTTTCCCATTGCTTTGGTCGATTGTAAGTCAAACACCTCAATAGATTCGCAAGCTCATGTTCACGACTTCATTCTACTCATTTGTCTATGGATGGTAGGTAGAATTGAA
This sequence comes from Pseudotsuga menziesii, assembly GCA_001517045.1. Taxonomy (NCBI): domain Eukaryota; kingdom Viridiplantae; phylum Streptophyta; class Pinopsida; order Pinales; family Pinaceae; genus Pseudotsuga; species Pseudotsuga menziesii. The sequence goes on from LPNX011062937.1 coordinate 189,006, forward strand.
CTGCAACTTCATTTCAATATTCTTCCACAGGGTTCTCCAAAAGTGCCCCATGAATTTGATATCTCTATGTGAAGTGATGCTCTTTGGAAACCCATGCAATGTCACAATCTACCTGAACAATAAAACAACAACATATGTCACATCGCTTGTCTTCCTACACAGAATAAAGTGCGTCATCTTAGAAAACTCGTTGACTACCACAAATATGGAGTCATTCCCTTGCTACGTCTTTGGAAATCCAAGCACAAAATCAATGTTGATGTCTTACCATGGTGTAGTCAGTACGGGTAATGGTGTATAAAACCCTATGTTTCAACTTCCTCTAGAAATATGGCATACTTGGCAATGTCGGGTCCATTTCTTTACATCCGTCGACATCCCTGGCCAGTAATACTTTTCTTCAACCAAGTATTTTCTCTTATTGATTCCAAAGTGTCCTCCTAATCCTCCATTGTGTAATTCCATGATAAGGATTTTCTGAACCGATCCTCTTGGAACACATAACTGGTGTCCCTTAAATAGATATCCTTATTGAATGAAGTGGCCAAATATGGGGTTCAATCAACACTCCATGGATCCCTTGATGATTTTCGCGCATCGTCAAATTCCTAGTCGACTTGATCATAGTCATCCTTTAGCGACTCTAATCCTGCTGAATCCTCAATATTCATCCCCAACAAAGTGAATCTTCAACTAAATGAATCGACTACCATGTTGGTCTTTCCCAACTTGTGCTTCAATAGAAAGATATAACTTTGCATGAAATCGACCCATTTCATATGGCCTTGATTCAACTTCATTTGAGTATTTAAGTACCTTAGAGATTGATGGTTGGTATACAACACAAATTCCTTCAGCAACAAGTAGTGTCTGCATTTCTTCAAGTCTTGGATAATAACGTAAAATTCATGGTCAAAGACCGAATGCTTTTGCTTGGATTCATCCAAAATTTCACTAAATAATGCAATTTGTCACCCCCCTTGGATCAACAAATCTCCAATTTCAATTCCACTAGCATGGAAATCGAATTGAAACACTTTTTCAAAGTCTAGAAGAGATAATACTAGGCTCTCTATCACCTTCTAATTCAACTTCTCAAAATATCGTCAGGATGCTTCCGTCCACTTGAACTGCCTCTTATTCATGAGCGTTGTCAATGGTGCACATGCTCGACTAAAATCCATGATGAACTTGCAATACAATATAGAAAGTCCATGGAAAATACTCACATTGGTGGCACTCATTGGGTCCAACCACTCCAAAATTAGCTTGTTCTTCTATGGATCCATTTTCACACCTCGTCTAGAAATCACAAATCTTATATAAACCAATTCATTTTGCATGAAGGAACACTTATGTAGGACTTGTCAAATGTGTGATAAGTGGTCTTCTCTTGTTTGACTAAAAATCAATATGTCGTCGAGAGAGACAATGGATAATCTCCCCATAAATGGTTTCAACACTTTGTTCATCAACCTTATGAACACACTTGGTGTAGTGGTCATCCCAAATGACATACCCAACCACTCATACAGTCCTTCCTTCGTCTTGATGGTAGGATTCCATTAATCGAATTCCCTTATCCATATCTAGTGGTATCTACTTTTTAAGTCAATCTTGGTGAAGTACATTGCTCCACTCAAGCAGTTGATCATATCATCCATACTAGGAAATGGGAATCTATACTTGATTGTGATCTAGTTGATATCCATCAAGTTAGTACATATCCTCCATTCTCCTCCTTTCTTGGGTGCTAGTACAACTGTTACAACACATGGAATCAAGCTCTCTTTGATTAAAATCCAGTCCAACAACTCTTGGACTTGTTGGTTCAACTCAACATTTTTCGTTGATGCCATTCTATGTGATGCCTTGTTTTGAAGACTCGACCCAGGAATCAAGTTGAACTGGTGTGATATACTTCTCATCAAGGGAAACCAAGTCGACATCTCATTAACCATTATTCCCTTGAACTTTCACAACAATTTCATGATATCCTCCAAGATATCTTCAGTCGACCTTTCTATTAAAAAAATAGGATCTTAGAGAAATATCAATAAATAATAAACAAGAAACAAATATAAAACACATTAACACATTACAAGAGAGACTCCAATATAACGTGGTTAACCCAAGATGGGCTACGTCCACACAGAAGAATCACTAGTCCTTTATTATTTTACCATCCAAAAAAATAAAGGGATATAACCTACAACACATCAACTACACTTCCTCTTCACTCTCTCACAACCTCTCTCACACAATCACAGAGATCGCTTTTCACAATGCTACAATACAAAACACAACCGTATTATAATGCCTTCTTTTAATAAAGGGAATACCATGGGAAAATACCATGGGATTCCCAAAACCATGGGCCCGTAAATCACCCATTATTGACCAAGTCATGACTATGAAATTACAACATTTTACAAGGAATTTTTAACTAAATTTGATCTATGGGGGCGCTTCCCCTGAACCCCCATTAGGAGAGCCTCCCAAAGTAGTTGTGTTGAGGCCTGGAAATTCGCAGGCAACAACAGAAAGGGATTCTCCATAGTCAATGTTCCCAACTAGCCTGTTGACTGTTTGGTATAGGGAATCCGTCCGGTTTACGGTCCGGCTACTGTAGGTCAAAGTAACAAAAACAAAGGTTTTACCGGTTGCGGCCCAGTCCACCGTGTATATTTTTGTGTTTTTTGACTTAATGTATGAGATGCATATGCCTAACTAACAATGCAGGATGATTTGGATGCCAGGAGCAGTCACAACGTGATGCACAGGTTCTTACCTCTCGTCTTAGACTCACCTGCATCTAAATCACATATGCAACAATGAAAAGAACTAACTATCTATCTATCTACCTATCTATCCTCGAGGAGCAAACTGTAAATTATTTGTGAGTAATGTGTATTGTACATGCAATATAAAGAGAAACTATAGTTAGCTGACATTTCTTTCCACAATGCATGAATGATTAAAGATATTTCAACAACTAGGTAGCCAATTGTTTTATGGACCGCATACATTACTCATGGTGGTCATTCCATAAAAATAAACTAGAAACCATTTAAAAAAGAACATAGGTTCAAAGGGTTAGAACGATCTCACGGTTAATGGACAAAAACTGGAAAACAAAATAGTTCATCTTTCAGTCATCCACAGCATAACATTTGGACATTCCACCAATCTTTCTCCAACAGGAAAACCATATTTCTTTATTGCAAAGAGAAATAGTTCTTCTTACAATATCCTTTCTAATCCAACTGGGAAAAAGCCCCAGTTCCCTCTAAGTCTATTACATTTATACAAAAGGGTGGAACCGTTGGGCTGCCCAAAAGTACCTTTTGGGATTCCCAACTCTTCGCCTCCCAAAACTTTACTCTTCCTCAAAGATTTACAAAAATCGTTACAAATTGCAAAAAATTGCCCACTCCTTTATGAGGAGGGTCCCACTTGGGCATCTAGAAACTTTTTCCATTTCGCAGCTTCAAAGGCAATTCCCTCAAATGCGCAGGGTTCCAAAAAATGAATGTTGATTTAAAATTTTTCAGCCTAGTTATTTATAGCTTCCACTCTGGCAACGCTCAACCGAAGCTGGTCTTCCAAAAGCTGCACACTAACTACTGAATGGCCTACTTCGCTTCTCATAATCTGGTCATCCATGGCCTTAATGCGTTGCATTCTTACTTCTTCATCTTGATGTATTTTCTGTAACATCTCCTTAAATGAATCGTGGTCTGGGAAATCATCCAGCCTCTGCTCAACCTCTACCTGGCACTAGTTGTATGTGATGAGGACTCTTCTGAAAAATTCCGTGCAGGCTCCTTTCGTCTTCTTGACTGCTTTCTTGAAATCCTTTGTGGTGTTAATAGCAAATTATATTAAGTTATAATCCTGCTTGAGGGCTTGTTTATCTTTTGATGGTAGCTCTGCTGGAGTTTCTTCGTTGTTTTCCAGCCTCGCCATTCTTGTAGCCAGGACCTTGGGGACATCTTGAGATCTGTCCACAAAGTAAGATGCAGTTTACAAGATCTCTTCCAATCGGCCATCGATCTGCAGCACTCTACATCTCTCCTCTTCAACAGCAGTCTGTAGCTGCAGCATCTTGGCTTTTTGGGCCAAGACATGCTCTTTGAATGGCTGGAGGTTAACCTACTGTTCTCTTGCTTCCTCCAGAGCAGTGGTCAGAGAAGAAATATGCTCTTGATGTTTCTCTCTCTGTTCTTTGGAGTGTAGCTCACTAGCCTGCAAGATGATCATTTGCTGCTCCTCTAGTTCTTCTACCTTTTCCAGCAGCCGATATTCCTCCGCCTTCATCTCTTGGTATTTGTTCTGTACTTTCTCCAAGCATTCTTGGGTAGTCTCCATAACCTGTCTCTCTTCGTAGAGGGCCTGCAATTCAGCCTTTGAAGCCTTCATTTCTTTCTGCATGTCTTCATATTTTCTCTTAAGCCTATTTCTTTCTTCTCTCTCTCTCCTCAATGTATCTTTCAATTGAGCAGAGGACTTCTTGGACTGCTCCAAGTCAGTTATTACCTTGTCCATGTTATCTTCTGAGGCGTGGAGTAGTGCAGTCCCGGCTCTCATGGTGAATCTTGGATCTTGGTCTGTTCCCAACATAACAGCTGTATCCGTTATCATCTTACCAGGCATATCTCCTGCTTCAACCTTCTTTTCTGTTCTGTTCATTATTCTTTTTGTTGCCCTATCATAAAAAATAGTGTTGAAGTCAGGGATTTCTTCTCCCTTTTTCTGAACAAAAGGAACTAGCTTGAGGGTGGGGACCACAGGTGTGCTGGCAGCAGGCACTTGTGGGTCCCGGACTTCTGGGTTTTCCTTCTCCTGGGTCTTCCCTCTGGATATCTCAGAAGCTGACTGTTCTGTCTCAGTCAAATTTAACCTTTCAGCTTCTTGCTTTTTAAGCTCCTCATCGAGCTTTCTCTTCACTTCTTCAGCTGCTTTTCTAGCTGCTTCTTCTGCTTCTTTAGTGGCTTCCTGGGCTTTCTCAGCTGCTTCTTGGGCAGCTTTTCTTTTCCCTTCCTCTTCGTTGTGCAACCACCCTACAGCTTCCTGTGCCAATCTCTGGGCTTCCTCTTTTCTTCTCTTTGCATCTTCCTCAGCCTTAGCTTGTTCATCCCCCTTCCCACCTTTGGTGGTGATCTTTTTCTTGAATCTTATCTTCAGTGCTGTCATGTTCGGGGCATTTCGGAAGGCAGACTCTTCCCTATCAAAATGGTGGGTATACTCAAAATGCACCTTGTTTTCTTTACAATGTTCTGCAACTTTACCATGGGAGTCATTTCTGTGGTAGGGCATCTCGCCAAAGTGGAACCTCTGCAGCTCTTCTACGAATTCATCAGCTTGTTTCACCCTAGTGAACCTGTAACTTCCTAGTTTGAAGGGCAAGGGAGGATAAGCAGTATTCTTATGTTCGAACAGAAAGCTGCCTATTCCATCCAGGAACACTTGTCTGACTGCCTCCTTGTGGATAATGTAATGAGTTGCATATTTGGGAAGCAGGGAAGGGGCTCTTGATCCTCCAAACATCCTGAAGTACAGGCCATTTTTAGTCAAGTAGTAATCTGCGTACTCTTCTATCACTTGCATGGCCTCTTTCGACATACAATCACACTACTTCAGGAAAATGAGTGTGTATAGAGGCATAAGGAAGTGTTCACAGATTTCTCTGTAATGGCTATGATATTTATGTGCCCACAATGGTTTGTAAGCAGCATAGACCGGCATTCTTTCCCTATCCCAGATGCACCTGAGATCAGAGAAAGGCTGGTTGCATAATATGCTGTCTATCAATATGGAATTCATATAGAATTCTATTTCTTCTGGCTTACTCCTCCCAAAGCTGAAGCCAAGCAAGCAGAAAGACTGTTTGAGACAAGGTTGGCCCAGTTGAAAATTGTCCCCTGGGCTGCAACATAAAAAATGATAGGTATCCATTCTAGTTTGAAAAACCTGCCATGAGCTCTTCCAAATATTTTGTTGAGCATCAAGGCTATGAATCTGTATGGAGCTCTTAAACCTGCAGTATCATATACCCCTGTTACTCTGGTCCTGAAATGTTTTCCAGTCAACATCATTCTTTTCATGGTTTCTACCAAGTCCATTCTAATGTTGTTTAACCAGTCATCAGATAAGAACACTTGGGCTTCTGGCAAGTGGTAGGCCAGGGCAACATATTCGGGGCTATATGCAGCATAGCCCTGTTTGTTAACATCCTCTAGGATCATTGTTGATTATTCGTGTTGATACTTCAAGTGGAGAAGCTCAGAATGCTGTTCAGATCTGTGGGCGCAGTTGGTATCAGAGCCGAGGAACAGTAGAGAGCCGAGGAACAGTAATTCTGCATTTTAATTGTAAGCTCGCTGCACTATACTACACTGTTTACTTTCTTGTTGATGTATGTCTAATTAGTAGCACTCCACGTAGATTGGTGGAAATGACCAATTGAGCAATTGTAGGAAATCCAAAGGGTATCTAAGAGGTCGTGTTAGGGTAATAGCCGTAAGATTGAGGCGCCATAAATCCCATTTGAAGACCTAAAGTGTGACTGAACCCTTAGAAATGGATCCTTCAATGGATGTTACTACACACAGTACATTAGACTGTCAGTAGGAAGGGAACAATGAAGTATCTCTTGTAGAGAGACGTTCATCGTTCACAGAATACTCTACCTCCACACCAAACTCCTCTATCATTCAAATAGATAACTCCAATCCCTCAGCTGATTGGCAGTTACCTGAGATTCTTCCATGAGAAGTATATAAGTTATCTGGTTGGAATTATTTTGCCTGTTCTCAAATCAAAGTGTCTTCAGTAGACATTCCGTTTACTGATTCTCAAGACCCTGTCCATATAAATCTGTTAGATAAATCTCAAATCGATTGGGCTAGAAGTAAAGGTTATAAATATGCTCATCTAGGAGCTATCCGTTTAGGATTGAATCCTCTTGTTCGTCATTTTTTACCTATTTCTTCCCTTTGTGTTGCTATTGACACCAGACATACAGAATTTGCACATGCTATCGTTGGTGGTTTCACCGCACCTCTGCATAATGGCCCTGCTTTTGGTACAATATTTCCCAAGTATTCTGTCAGTCTTGACGACCCATACATCTATGACCTCCTAAAAGCCTACATTATCCCTCAAGGATTTAGCATGATGACTGGTTCCCGCATCCTCCAACTAAAGAGTTTAGTCTGCATACGGTTTGGTAATGATACTATGCCTCCTTTACAGAAGAAGGTCAATCAGAGTTCATGACTGCACAGCGTGGTGGAACAAGACCATTCCAAGCAAGCTCATCCTGTCACTTTTGACTGGACATCTATAAAGTATCCCCAGCAATGGGAAATCAAATATAACGAGATTAGGAATTTTGAGGCCACACGACAATCTCTTATTTCCAGACCTTTGAAGTTTGATAGAAACTCTAACTCTTTCAGATCATCAGATCCAGATCTTGCTCTTGTAAATAATTTCTCTAGATCATCTTCTGTATCTAGTTCCCGTAGCATACCAGCTTCTGTACATTCTGAATATTCACATTCTGGACTTGGCATAAATGAACACCGCGGCCAGCACTTAGAGTGTCTCACATGCAGAAAGAATTTAGACAGACTTCAGCACTATAAGAATAAGCCTAGGCTTGGGATGTTCACAGTAAACCTGCCTAGAGATAACAGCGCAGTAGAAACTACAAACAGTCATAACCAGAAGTCCTACTACCCTGGTAGGAATCTCCCAGATCTTCCCTTTAGATAGTTTTCTAATGATGGCTTAGTTAAGAAAGAATTTTTGCCTGTCAAATCCTCCGGAGCAGATGAAACTGTGTCCGATGAAGCCAAACTTACAAATTGGCGAAATCTGCAGCATAAGTTGACTACTAAGAATCTAGATGAGGTTGCTCTAGATCTTCTCAAACTATGTAATGCCATGGCTGAAGAAAAAGACCAAATATCTGCAGGTGAAGCCAAGCTTGGTCTGATAGATCATCTCCTGTCAGACACCACAGAAATAAAAGATGCTGTTAATAAAGCAGCAGATAGGATTGAACGCAGACTTCTTAAGATAGAAGAGCTTTTGTCAGCAAGCGAAAGATTGAAGAAAAAGAAAGCTCCAGAAGTCAGCAAAGAAGCCATAGCCTTAGTATTGCAAGGCTATGACACCAAGAAGAAATCCGCCACTCCTCTACTCGAGCGGAGTTTCTCATTCGGGATGTTCCATGTCCCTAAAAGAGATCCAAATAAGCCTGACTTTGATTTTCGTCAGAGCGAAGCTGAGTTTGAAAATCTGCGTGGCTGGGTTAAAGCCATTCAAGATCTACCACCTGCCTTAGAGCTGAAGTATTATGATTTGCACGTGTACTCAGGACAGCCCTCTGGTCATGCTCTTATCAAAACAGAACCAAAAGACCCATTCCCTGAGATGGATACAACAATGCCCTCAGCAACCACTGGTCCGAAGTTCCACACCAACTTTGGTGTTACTTCCATGACCAACCTAATATCTCAGATGCCAGACCATCCAGTCTTAAACATAGGTTGTTAGAGTCGTGAAGAAATTAAGGCCGCCCTTAATCTTCTTCAGAATTGGACCATTGCTCAGAGAACCAGAGATGCTTCTCTGACAAGCTTGTATCTTGCAAATCACATAGTTGCAGGATTCTTAGGTCTTGCAGCCGAATGGTGGAGGCATTTGCCTCAAGAGGCAAAGAATAGTATGCTTGCAGCCCGAGATGCAGATCAGTAGATATTGAAAGCCCTCATAAAACAGTTTTATGGGGAAGATAACGGTGATATGACTGATCATTATGCTTCATTATTCATGACAGCTAGACTGTGCAATTTGTCACAGGCACAGGAGTATTTTTGTTACATGCATAAGTTATTAATTTCTGCAGGTAAAGCTAATGATCCGGCTTATTTAAAGCATTATCTGCGAAGTTTTCCTGGACATGTTCCAGATGCAGTGGAAAAGTTCATGAAAGATAAGCATTTGACATATCAAAATCTTTCCATTGCCCAGCTTCACCAATACATCATGGAAACATGGCAGGAGCATTGCCTGTCGAAAAGAGTGGAGAAAGATTTTAAGCGGCATCAGGACATGTTCACACCGTCCTTCTGCAAAAATGTTGCCCAGATGCCAGATTGGGGTTGTGGTGCACACAACCGTGGACATTTACAGTCTGGATGTAAATGCCATTCGAAGAAAAAGAAAAAGGGTTTCTTTATAAGCGAACCAAGATACCATTATCCAGATAAACCCTTGAGATATTCCAGAAAGCAGAAGCATATACCCAGGCAGTCTAGGCCTCCGAAGTATAAGCCTAGAAAGTTTATCAAACATCGTTCTCATCAGGCCACTGATAAGAACTGTTTCCTCTGTGGAAAGCCTGGTCATTAGGCAAGCAAGTGTCCAAAAAAGAAGAGCAAGCCCAAGCTTGCAGCCTTTTGCGATAATCTTGATTCTCGCTGGTGGGATCACCCAGAAGCAGATGAACAGCCTTCTGGTGAATATATCTATCTTCCAAATGATTCTAAATCTGACTCTCCTAGTGATTCAGATGTTTCATTTCAACCTGAGCTTAATAAATTTGCTCCCTATTCTTCATCCTCTGATTCCGAATCGGAAGCAAATTTAGGGGGGTTCCAGGTCCCTGATTTCGATTTCATCCTTAATATGTTTAACATTTTCATGTTTTCCTCTCAGACTAGACAGCCGGAATTAGAAAAGGAAATAGCTGCTTACGACCTCAGGCTTTCAGAGCTTGAGCCTTATCAGTTTCCTGAGCGCAGTTATCTCAGTGAAAAGAAGAAGCAATTATAGAGACAGTTAGAAGCCTGCAAAGGGAAACCGAAAATAGAGTATGAAAGCTCTGTATCATACAACTCTGCAGATCTGTACAAGAACTATCCAGAAGGGCATAAAGAAAGACAGAGTTTCAGAAGAAGCCGCGAAGCCAAGCTGATATTAGAGATCAAAGAAAGACAAGAAGAACTGAGAGCACTTTGCAAGAAGATAGAATATTTAAAGAGCGAAGTCAAGGTGATTCAAATAGAAAGAGATCAATCATCGGACGATGATCTCAGTAAGCACTATGAGAGTGCATTAAATACTGAATGCATAGAAGAGAAGGAAGAAACACCAGAACAGTCTCCTCCCCCTTCTCCGCCTCATCAACAGCGTCTTATCAGTCTGTCTATGCTTTCAGGTCCAAAACTGTTTATTCCTGTTTCTTTTCGACCATGTGAATATAACCCATATACTCTTGCTTGTATGATAGACTCTGGTTGCTAGGTCAATCTTGCTTGTGGTTCAGCCCTTCCTAGTTATTACTGGGAAAAGACTATTGATGGCGGAACAGCCATTAATGGAGCACCCATTCGTCTACAAGCCAAAGCAGAAGTCACTGTAAATTTCCAGAATGTCTGTAGAATGTTGACTATATATAGAATGGATGACATGAGTGAAGATGTGGTCTTGGGTTCTAACTTTATCCATCAAGTTAGCCCGTATTTTGTTAACCATCATAAGAAAACCTTCATCTGCACATTCGATAATAATTTTGTTAGGTTTCCTTTGTCTTTTCAAGCTCCATCCATTTGTCCCATTCCTGAGCCGTTACCTGTACAGTTTCCTAACACTGCTCAGCTCATGAAAATGGAACGTAGCTTAGTCTTCTCAGAATTACATGGTGAGAAAGCTCTTAAAGAGATTTCTGAGAAGCTTCGGAAAGATTGTTGCTCAGATAGTCCAAATGCCTTCTGGACTAGAGAACAATATTTCGTCTCTCTGCCTTATGATCCGACGAAAGAAATCAAACCTATGAAAGCTTCTGCAGCCTTGATGTCACCGTCAGAAGTAAAGTTCTGTGATGAAGAAATTCAAGAACTATTGCAAAAGGGTTTGATAGAACCAGCAAAGAGTCCGTGGGCATGTAGAGCGTTTGTTGTTAACAAACATTCTGAGCAGAAGAGAGGTAAGCCGCGGTTAGTTGTCAATTATAAGCCGCTAAATACAGCTTTGCAGAAAGTCCGCTACCCTCTCCCAAATAAAGCCATCCTTTTGCAGAGAATAAATGGCTGTGTTATCTTCAGTAAGTTCGACATGAAATCTGGTTTCTACCAGATAGGTATAAAAGCTGAAGATAGGTATAAGACAGCATTATTGGTCCCTAGAGGACAATATCAGTGGAGAGTGCTGCCATTCGGGATAAACAATGCCCCTTCTGAGTTCCAGAAGCGTATGGAAGACATTTTCAGAGAATATAATTTGGCATTAGTTTATATAGATGATATACTAATTTGCTCTCACAGTCCGCAGAAACACCTGAAGCATCTGCAGAAATTCTACGAATTAGTATATAAGCATGGATTAGTTCTGTCCGAGCCAAAGATGGAAATCGGTAAAACAGAGATTGAATTCTTAGGATTCAAGATTAAGAAAGGACAGATAATTCTCCAGAATCATGTCTTGTCAGGGTTTGATAAGTTTCCTGATGAAATATTGGACAAGACACAGTTGCAGAGATTCTTAGGATCTCTGAATTACATTCGGCCCTTCTACAAAGGACAGGCCGAAGATATTAAAATTTTGCAGCAGAGATTAAAAAAGAATCCTCCAAAGTGGTCTGCAGAAATGACAGATGCAGTTCATGACATAAAGCTGAAAGTTATGAAACTGCCTTCTCTCTCTTTACCTACTGGTGATGGCCAGCTCATCATAGAAATAGATGCCTCTTCATCTACATGGGGTGGTGTCCTGTTGGAAGCCATTAATGGTAAAGAAAATATCTGTGGCTACAGTTCTGGTGCATTCAAAGGAGCCGAGCTCAACTACCCGTCAAGCCATAAAGAAATTTTGGCTGTAAAGAAAACTGTGAAACACTTTAGGCTGTTCTTGAAACCTATCAAGTTCATTATCCAAACAGACCTGAAGATCATGCCCGACATATTTAAAAATGAGAGTTTGATGGCTGAAAACTCTAGTAGAATTTTAAAATGGTTTTCATGGTTAAGTTATTTTGATTATGAAATTTTTTATAAGCCTGGCTACCTAAATTGCTTGGCTAATATGTTAACCAGGGAATCTTCAGAGCCGAAAGCCTTAAAAATGTTCAGCGCCGGAAGTAGCAGTTCAAGAGCAGGTGATGACAAGAATGATCCCCCAAGGGATCCTGAGAAAGGAAAAGCTCCTATGATAGAGGATCAGATGAGAAAAGAAGTATATGATCGCCTCTACAGTTGTAACAACCAGCCAACCACTGCAACAATTGTTGTAGCAGAAGAAGAGATCGCTCGAGCGCCAAAAACACCTGAAGAGCTGATCCAGAAAGAAGGATTGTTCATCCTGCCTTGGGACAATACCTTCCCCAAAGAAGTCCGAATCGATTCTTTGGAGTATGCTTTAGTAGATGAAGCAAAAAGATTCCTGCAGCTCACCTCAGTGAAGAATATTCAGACATCTCCATGTAAGTTGCAGATTCTCGAGAGATGGGAAAAAGAAGCATTCTAGAGCTTCAGTGATGCATATCCAAAGATTGCAGAATGCAGAGAACTATGGATAGGTGAGGATAAGAATGGAGAAAAATATGTTGATCTATGTGATGGACGTCTCACCTGGACATCATACAACCTTATTCTCCAATACTGCAGAGAAAGAGGCAGCATCATCATCTGCGCAGACCCTGCTGATTTAGCATTCAACCAAATCTGGTCTGGGTGGACTGATGTTTTCTTGGATACCTTCTGTCCCAGAAATGATTGGGAAAATCGGCATGCAAACTTCATCTTGCACCTGAAGGCCGATCTTGAAGTTGCTCACCAGAATTTCCAGTGGTTTAAATTCAAATTGATCCACGAAGGTGGAACATATGAGCCATTGGGCAATAGAATATATGTTCAGCAAAAGTTTATCAAAAGATCTATTGCTAGTGCGCACATAGAGTCCAGAGTTACTACCAGATAAATTCCGCTGGACTATAAAGTTACCTCCCATTTCAGAGGAGAATTTATATGTGAGCCGAATCCGCTATTTAAAGGTTCAGACATTGAACGTTGTTTTGGCCAGTTCCTGTATCCACCTCCATCTCCCGTGCCTTATAGAGAATTAGACGAAGATGTTATATTCGGATGTCATGAATATGATTCTGATGACTTTGAATTCGATCTCATGATCCAAGGAAGAGATGGCTGGGATTGAAAGTCGTGGTGGACCCTCTGAATCCTGAGTCAGCCAGGATTGTCTGACATTGTTTTTCGACGACGGCCGGATTAATGCTCGTCTGTGTAATAATATAGGGAATAAACTGATGTGGGCCAGTTAATGCTCCACTTTGTACTATGTCAAGAGTCTGTCGTCCATGATAGAAGATTTCGGGTCTCCGTAATGCCTCTGGCCAATTAAGGGACGAGATAACGACAGTGGCTGTCCCCACTTGTCGCCCCGGATGATTCGGTTTTGACCTCTAACTGTAGGTTTTGGTAACCGGATCTAATTTTGACCGGTGAGTGCCAGTTCGTTGTCACCGGGTGACCGACTGAGTTTGTATAAATAAGACCCCTCGGGCTCATTTGAGATCATCGGGTCATTTGGTCATAGAGTTGCATTGAGCTAGTAGTGAGCTCTGCAAGTCTGAGGTGTCTGGAGTCTTGAGCAAGTAGTCCGCTCGACTTCAAAGTCTGAGTCTGTAAGTCTGAAAGGCTTAGTATGCTCTACGTCATGGCTTCGTGCTAAATGATCGCATCAGAATTGCTTGAAGACATCTATGTCTTAAGATCGAGTCCAAGAAGGCGCGGAGATAACATCAGATAATGCCCTTCTTGAAATTTCTGTAATTAGCTTGCGTCTGTAAATCAAGCAAGTATGCTCTGAGACTTGCCATCCTGGTATAAGATCTCATCAGAAGCTTGATCTAGGAGTCTGCAAATGTTTGTAATCCATCATAATGTATGATCATCTCACAGTTATAATCACCATTGTTATCTCTGTATTTTGTTGATTTCTATTATAAGCCGTCTGTTAAAATGTGAGTTGTGTGATATTATTCGTGTGGATACTTCAAATGGAGAAGCTCAGAATGCTGTTCAAATCCGTGGGCGCAGTTGGTAAACCGATTACTTCAGTGCACGGGAATAAATCAGGTCTGGTGGCGATCCTCATCAGTGAATATCTCTCTATGTTTGCATATATGGACTCTTCTTCTAAGCCCATGTCGGGAACCTCTCTTTGGGAGATCAGTCTATATATTTCCCCCCACTGGTATTCAGGTTCAACGCCAGAAATGCACTTTGTGTCCTCGTATATCCATTCTGTCTTAGTTACAACTTCTACTTCTGGCTCTTCCTCGACCACAGGGGCCTTCTTATTTTGTCTCTTTGACATGGTGAGCTCTTCCTGCCATAAAATTGTAACATTAAGCCCTTTTGGCTGAGTGGAAAACCTGTATACATCAATGTACAGTGTGCGGTTTCTTCTATGTTTTAACATGAGAGCAATCAATCAATGAAGCAAGTATATGCATGTATAGACTGAAATGGCCTGACTAACAGAATTATTAAACCCAATGGGCAGTGTTCAGAGACTTTGTTTATATCTAGCATGATGGAAAACAAGTTATATACAATAAAATGTGTAATATACCACTGCTGTAGGATAATAAACAATTCTATCAATCATATTCAAGACGGCAACAAATCTACATTGATGTGCAACAAGTCTTGGCTCTCTGCGCATGCCATGGTCGTTTTGCTGCGCGGGAAAGGAAGTAGCCACGTGGGTTTTATCAACTATGCCACGCTTACATACTTAGGGTCAAAAAGCTAAGAGCAGTGGTACACCCTCTTCCCCGGCCCAGGTTCGACACTAATTACGAATTGAGTTGCGCGGGACTGCGTAGGCAAAAAATGGCTAAGGTTTGAGGATAAGGGTAATATGAAAACCTCAACAAAAGGGGTAACCACCAAATGCTGCAGAAGAACCAAAAAACCATCCCCCTGTAAACCCATCATCATACACAGGGTAGCTTGGTGTAGACGGCGTAACGGTCACCTGCACCAAGCCCCCATCTACTACGCGCGGGGTTGCAAATGGAAAGCCGTGGGAAAAATACTGAGCCGAGGTTTAAATTCCCCACCCCACGGTTAGCAATACAACAAGGAAATCCCCAATATATAGACGCAATCACGCAGCAAAAAACCTAACCATGGTAAAAACTTCTGCACTACCAGCTATGCTATAAACCCCCCACTATATACGCATGAAAATGGAGTCGAGTAAACGGCCGGGAGAACAAACCACCATAGCAAGCATAACCATCAAACATTCAATGGAAAGGTAAAGGAAAACGAAACCTACTTGGAATTGATGTGTAACCGGCGCGTATGGTGGGATGATGACAGTTGGGCTCCCACAGTTGCCGCCTGGGCGTGGGTACCAGCACTAGGGTCCAAACAAGCTCGAGCACTCAATAGCACGACAACGATAGCGCACAATGGTCAAAATAATAACAATAAAAAAAAACATAACCCCACGACCCCGTATATATAGTTAATCACCATGGGCGCGAAAAAGATCAGACATCGGAGAGTTTTCTAATCGGGGGACAAAAGCGAACGCTCTTCCGCAACGGCGGATGATCAAAGTGCCAGGCCTTCCGCTCTAGTAATACACATCGGGTAGAAGTCTAAAGATCAGACGTCGGAGCTAAAACTAATTGGAAGGTTCAAAGTATAACTCCCTTCGTAACGGCGGTAGGCCAAAACATAAAACCGTAGATCCAGCCGCAACGGCGGAGCTGCACAAGATAAATCTGTTCGAAATGGGAGAAAAGTTTGAATCGGGAAACAACGGCTAGACATCGGAAGGCTAATGACCTTGGCCGCCGCAACGGCGAAAGCGAAACAGCTTTCGCAGCCGCAACGACGGGAGCCTGAGACTCATGGGGTCAACAAGGATACCTAAGCGGGAATCAGAAACCAAACCGGAATCAGAAGAGTTAACGGTTTGTTGTCCTCAATGGCGGAGGAAATAATCATAAAAACTTCTGATGCACTACCAAAAATCATCCGACGTAAAACAAAGAAAATCGGAAAAACAATCGAAGTCAAACCTAATATCCATCCGCAACGACGGAAGAAGAAGTCACAATGGCTCCGATGCAAAACCAAAAAGGCAGCCGATTAAAACCAATGTATCGGGAGCAAAAACAAAGTTAAGACTGGCCATTCAACTGCAACGGCAAAGGCTTTAACCAAACACTTTTCCGATTCGGACATGCCGAACATGTATCTAAAAGGAGCGATAAAGTCTGATCAAACATTAGATTTCTTCAAGCATCAGAGGGATAATCAAAACAAGTGGTAAATCAATTCAACCATTCTGAGAAAACAAAGAAAGAAAATCAACTAATCCAAAGTAAAGGAGGGTCCTAAATTGTTTTGGAATTTTGGGAAATTGTTGCAGCTGCAACAATTGGCGACTACCTGGTGAACCCCAGATCTCTGAATTAATTCCTTCCCAGTGCAAGACCGTCTGAATAAAAGATGAAATCTTCTAGATGTCTGTATCCCTAGGCTGGCCAAATTAAGCATTTAAACCATTGAGAAGTAGTCCATTCTTTGGGAAATGGTAACAACAGAAATATTGCAAGTCTGAATAACTCTTTTGAGGCCTAATAAATGAGGTTCATTTTACCCGTCCTTAGGTAGTTTCAGGCTTGGACACCATAGGATTGTAACAGATAGTAAACAACATTATCCTTTTGTTCCTCATTCCCATGCCAACTGCACTTTTGTGCCATTAGAACTTTAGTTCTTGTGAGTCCTCCATTCGCCTTTCTTACTGAATTTTAATTTAGGATCCTCTATCCCATAGTGTCCTTTTGTGTGAGCGGTGTATTTTATATTTCAGCTCACGGACGGAGAGGATCTTCTGGCAATTTAATACTTATGCGTTTGATACTTTGCTTTGATATGTCTTGTTTCTTTTAAGGAGTTTTTTGACTCTTGATAGCTTTTCGCTTTTCTGAAACTATGGCATGGGATCATTTATATATGATATACCATTTACCCCGCTTCCTTTCCGTGGGTCTTTCGCTGTCACCCCCTTGGATATTTAAGATGTGAAATGGATGGAGCCTCGAAATAGTATTCCAGACCTCTTTACTTCTGAGTTATTTACAGGGGTTAAATAAGACTTCAATGAATGCATGGCCAGTTAGGAACACTGCTACTAGAACACATTCTATGTTTCAAAACACAGTCTTTTGCTCAAGATTTAAGTTAATCAAGAACCTTGATGTTTCCATTGCAACCAAAAGTTTGCCTCTTTATTCAAAAACAGAGCAGTAAAGAAAACAACATTGAATCAAATAATCAAAAAGAAAACAACATCAAAGCATCAAAGAAAATGAGATCAATTTATTTATGTACAAAGAAAAAGAAAAGAAAAATTTATTGCCCACTCCTAAATATCTTTAATCCTAGGGAGTTAGAGGGTGGGATGGATTATAGATATGAGATATCTAACCATGGTCTAGCTCTGCTATTTTTGAAGTTGAACACATGTCTACAATCCTACATTCATCCCTTTCAGCCTGAGGGAGTTGAAGGAGCTCACGCTGATAGTCAATCTTAGAACTGGCTTTTCTTTCTGTAAGATGTCTTATCTTAAGCTCAATCAGATAATTTCCCAGGATAGAAATAGCAGATTCATTTCCTTCCCCTAGCTTAGTGATAGTATACTTCATATAAGGCTCTCTCGAAATCTTAATCTTATTTGGGGTACCCTTGAGAGGAAATAATAGATGAGACCAATCCGAAGCAAAATAGCCTTTTAACTTGGAAGACCAATCTCTGTTCAGAATAAGCCCATATCCACTAGGTATGTCAGCCACAGTGATGTCGATAAATTGGCAAATTTTGTTGTTTACAGACAAGCGAATGAGGACATTTTTCATTTCTCCCACTACTTTAACACCTGTGCTGTCTAATTGAGTTACTTCACAGAATGTGGACTCTGGCTGTCCATTAATATTTTTGCAAATCTCCAGTGGCATCACATTCACCGCTGATCCAGAATCTACTAAGCAATTATGCATGTTATGATTCAGCATTTCTAGGGTCAAAAGAAAAGGTGGGGTATCAGCTTTCTCTTCCCAACCTGGTTCTATGTCTTCTTCTCCTGGTTGGTTCTGAGTAGCTATGTCCTCTTCAAGATCTTCGGTTTCATTAGAGTTTTCCTCGCTAACACCTATCTGATCTTCCACAGGTTTGATAGTTTCAGAGATTGGCTTTGCCTCTTGGTTGAGGGTATTGGCTCTATGCGTTTTGTCCTCAACTTTCACTTCTACCTGTCTCTTGACATTCTCCTGCAGATTCGTAATCTTCAAAATTATGGTATTGTCTTCAATTGTTAAACCCATGTCCTTCGTTGTTGTAGCTGTGCATTCATATTTAGGAGTACTCTTCTCGGTATCAAACAGTGAGACACCATTCCATGAAAACATGTTATCTTGTTTCTCCATGATCTGGTTTTTCTTTTCCTCCTTATCACTGTCCTTAGTCAAATGAGGGTCCAACAACTTATTCATTACCAATGTCATTGAACGTAACCATTGAGGACACTTCTTTTTAGAATGAGGTTGTTGGTGAAAGGTACAGAAATTATCCCCCCCCCACTTCTGTTATGTTTATTGATGCCAAATGTGGTGGAGGGACTTGCCATGTGTTGTTATCTTCTCTTTTCGGATAGTAGGTCTTATAAGTTTTTTGAATGTCTCTTTCCTTTTCCAGATCTATTATTTTTTGGATAGCTTCTGCATCATTTTCAGCATTCCATGATAATCATGTGATTGATCCTCTTTGGGTTTAGACAGTAGTAGGGTTCTTCTCCCGGTAGTATTCTCTTCAAGTGGATCAGGATAGTCTGCTATGCTTTCCCTTTCAGCCTCTACCCTTTCAGCCTCTTCATAGGTCTCTACCAATGTAGGCTTGGATTTCATCTTGGCAAACATGGCCAACTCAGGCCCTAGGGCTGAGGTATAATATTCAATTAAGACCTTGTCTGAGGGTCTGTCAGCTTCATAAAAGTTCTTTAGGTATATTGAAAATCTTTGAGTGAACTTATGTACCTTTTCATTCTTCTCTTTTCTTAACAAACACAAACCCTTCATTAATGAGGCATGTGTCTTTTGGGCTGTGTATTTACTCTGGAATAGCCTTTTGAAGGTGTCCCAATTAGGAATAGAGTTTGCGAGCAATAAAAAATACCATGATGCTGCTGCTCCTTTCAGGGTGTGAGGGAACAGTCTACAGACCACATCTTCATACTCCCCAGCCCTTAGCCCTTCTAATGCTAGATAAAAGCTTTGCAGGTGATCATCTACAGCAGTCCTTTATTCGAGGTCAAAATTAGGCAAAAGCTTGTCAAAGTTCTGAGGTAGGTTATGCAAAGGAGGTGTGAGGTTCAAAGGTGACCTAGCTCTCCAAGCCGACAGAGGGTTGGGCAGATTTACATTAATTCCAGACATAGGCACAGGTATAAGAACGAGAGTCTGAACACAACACAATGTAGGGTGAGAACAGGATTTCTTACATCAACGGTATAACCGAAACCTGTAAGTACTTGGGTCAGGTTACAAGCTTCAAAACATCTGCTGGTGGGGTAATCTTGGGAAAAATAAGTTTCCACGGCTAGCCATTCACTGGCGGCCCTCCTTCTAGCACAAAAATTGTTGAGGCCTGGAAATTGGCAACAACAGAAAGGGATTCTCCCCAGTCAACGTCCCCAACTAGCCCGTTGACTATTTGGTATAGGGAATCCGTCCGGTTTGCGGTCCAGCTACCGTAGGTCAAAGTAACAAAAACAAAGGTTTTACCGGTTGCGGCCCGGTCCACCGTGTATATTTTTGTGTTTTTTGACTTAATGTATGAGATGCATATGCCTAACTAATAATGCAGGATGATTCGGATGCCGGGAGCAGTCACAACGTGATGCGCAGGTTCTTACCTCTCGTCTTAGACTCACCTGCATCTAAATCACATATGCAACAATGAAAAGAACTAACTATCTATCTATCTACCTATCTATCCCCGAGGAGCAAAATGTAAATTATTTGTGAGTAATGTGTATTGTACATGCAATTTAAAGAGAAACTACAGTTAGGTGATATTTCTTTCCACAATGCATGAATGATTAAATATATTTCAACAACCAGGTAGCCAATTGTTTTATGGACCGCATACATTACTCATGGTGGTCATTCCACAAAAATAAACCAGAAACCATTTAAACAAGAACATAGGTTCAAAGGGTTAGAACGATCTCACGGTTAATGGACAAAAACCGGAAAACAAAATAGTTCATCTTTCAGTCATCCACAACATAACATTTGGACATTCCACCAATCTTTCTCCAATAGGCAAACCATATTTCTTTATAGCAAGGAGAAATAGTTCTTCTTACAATATCCTTTCTAGTCCAACTAGGAAAAAGCCCCATTTCCCTCTAAGTCTATTACATTTATACAAAAGGGTGGAACTGTTGGGCTACCCAAAAGTATCTTTTGGGATTCCCAACTCTTCGCCTCCCAAAACTTTACTCTTCCCCAAAGATTTACAAAAATCATTACAAATTGCAAAAAGTGCCCACTTCTTTACGAGGAGGGTCCCACTTGGGCATCTAGAAACTTTTTCCATTTCGCAGCTTCAGAGGCAATTCCCTCAAATGCGCAGGGTTCCAAGAACTGAATGTTGATTTCAAAATTTTCAGCCTGGTTCTTTATAGCTTCCACTCTGGCAGCGCTCAACCGAAGCTGGTCTTCCAAAAGATGCACACTAACTGCTGAATCGCCTACTTCGCTTCTCAGAATCTGGTCATCCATGGCCTTAATGCGTTGCATTCTTGCTTCTTCATCCTGATGTCTTTTCTGCAACATCTCCATAAATGAATTGTGGTCTGGGAAATCATCCATCCTCTACTCGGCCTCTACCTGGCACCGGTTGTATGTGATGAGGACTCTTCTGAAAAATTCCGTACAGGCTCCTTTCATCTTCTTGACTGCTTTCTTGAAATCCTCTGCGGTGTTAATAGAAAATTCTATTAAGTTATAATCCCGCTTGAGGGCTTGTTTATCTTTTGATGGCAGCTCTGATGGAGTTTCTTCGTTGTTTTGCAGCCTCTCCATTCTTGCAGCCAGGACCTCAAGGACATCTTGTGATTTGTCCACAAAGTAAGATGCAGTTTCCAAGATCTCTTCCAATTGGCCATCGATCTGCAGCACTCTACATCTCTCCTCTTCAACAGCAGTCTGTAGCTGCAACATCTTGGATTTTTGGGCCAAGACATGCTCTTTGAATGGATGGAGGTTAACCTGATCTTATCTTGCTTCCTCCAGAGCAGTGGTTAGAGAAGAAATTTGCTCTTGATGTTTCTCTCTCTGTTCTTGGGAGTGTAGCTCACTAGCCTGCAAGATGATCCTTTGCTACTCCTCTAGTTCTTCTACCTTTTCCAGCAGCCGATCTTTCTCCGCCTTCAGCTCTTGGTATTCATTCTGTACTTTCTCCAAGCATTCTTGGGTAGTCTCCATAACCTGTCTCTCTTCGTAGAGGGCCTGCAATTCAGCCTTTGAAGCCTTCATTTCTTTTTGCATGTCTTCATATTTTCTCTTAAGCCTATTGCTTTCTTCTCTCTCTCTCTCCTCAATGTATCTTTCAATTGAGCAGAGGAATTCTTGGACTGCTCCAAGTCAGTTATTACCTTGTCCATGTTATCTTTTGAGGCGTGGAGTAGTGCAGTCCTGGCTCTCAGGGTGAATCTTGGATCTTGGTCTGTTCCCAACATAACAGCCGTATCCGTTATCATCTTACCAGGCATATATCCGGCTTCAACCTTCTTTTCTGTTCTCTTCATTATTATTTTTGTTGCCCTATCATAAAAAATAGTATTGAAGTCAAGGATTTCTTCTCCCTTTTTCTGAACAAAAGGAACTAGCTTGAGGGTGGGGACCACAGGTGTGCTGGCAGCAGGAACTTGTGGGTCCCAGACTTCTGGGTTTTCCTTCTCCTGGGTCTTCCCTCTGGCTATCTTAGAAGCTGACTGTTATGTCTCAGTCAACTTTAACCTTTCATCTTCTTGCTTTTTAAGCTCCTCATCGAGCTTTCTCTTCGCTTCTTCAACTACTTTTCTAGCTGCTTCTTCTGCTTCTTTAGCGGCTTCCTGGGCTTTCTCAGCTGCTTCTTGGGCAGATTTTCTTTTCCCTTCCTCTTCGCTATGTAGCCACCTTGTAGCTTCCTGTGCCAATCTCTGGGCTTCCTCTTTTCTTCTCTTTGCCTCTTGCTCAGCCTTAGCCTGTTCATCCCCCTTCCCACCTTTGGTGGTGATCTTTTTCTTGAATCTTCTCTTCAGTGCTGTCATGTTCAGGGCATTTCGGAAGACAGACTCTTCCTTATGAAAATGGTGGGTATACTCAAAATGCACCTTGTTTTCTTTACAATGTTCCACAACTTTACCGTGGGAGTCATTTCTGTGGTAGGGCATCTCACCAAAGTGGAACCTCTGTAGCTCTTCTACGAATTCATCAGCTTGCTTCACCCTAGTGAACCTGTAACTTCCTATTTTGAAGGGCAAGGGAGGATAAGCAGTCTTCTTATGTTCGAACAGAAAGCTTCCTATTCCATCCAGGAACACTTGTCTGACTGCATCCTTGTGGATAATGTAATGAGTTGCATATTTGGGCAGCAGGGAAGGGGCTCTTGATCCTCCAAACATCCTGAAGTACAGGCCATTTTCAGTCAAGTAGTAATCTGCGTACTCTTCTATCACTTGCATGGCCTCTTCCGACATACAATCACACTCCTTCAGGAAAATGAGTGTGTATAGAGGCATAAGGAAGTGTTCACAGATTTCTCTGTAATGGCTATGATATTTATGTTCCCACAATGGTTTGTAAGCAGCATAGACCGGCATTCTTTCCCTGTCCCAGATGCACCTGAGATCAGGGAAAGGATGGTTGCATAATATGCAGTCTATCAATATGGAATTCATATAGAATTCTGATATGTTTTGGCTTACTCCTTCCAAAGCTGAAGCCAAGCAAGCGGAAAGACTGTTTGAGACAAGGTTGGCCCAGTTGAAAATTGTCCCCTGGGTTGCAACATAAAAAATGATAGGTATCCATTCTAGTTTGAAAAACCTACCATGAGCTCTTCCAAATATTTTGTTGAGAATCAAGGCTATGAATCTGTATGGAGCTCTTAAACCTGGAGTATCATATTCCCTTGTTACTCTGGTCCTGAAATGTTTTCTAGTCAACATCATTCTTTTCATGGTTTCTACCAAGTCCATTCTAATGTTGTTTAACCAGTCATCAGATAAGAACACTTGGGCTTCTGGCAAGTGGTAGGCCAGGGAAACATATTCGGGGCTGTATGCAGCATAGCCCTGTTTGTTAACATCCTCCAGGATCATTGTTGTGACATCTGCCCGGGGCAGAATCCAACCGATTACTTCAGTGCACGAGAATAACTCAGGTCTGGTGGCGATCCTCATCAGTGAAGATCTCTCTATGTTTGCATATATGGACTCTTCTTCTAAGCCCATGTCAGGAACCTCTCTTCGGGAGATCAGTCTATAGATTTCCCCCCACTGGTATTCAGGTTTAACGCCAGAAATGCACTTTGTGTTCTTGTATATGCATTCTGTCTTAGTTACAACTTCTACTTCTGGCTCTTCCTCGACCACAGGGGCCTTCTTCTTTTGTCTCTTTGACATGGTGAGCTCTTCCTGCCATAAAATTGTAACATTAAGCCCTTTTGGCTGAGTGGAAAACCTGTATACATGAATGTACAGTGTGCGGTTTCTTCTATGTTTTAACATGAGAGCAATCAATCAATGAAGCAAGTATATGCATGTATAGACTGAAATGGCCTGACTAACAGAATTATTAAACCCAATGGGAAGTGTTCAGAGACTTTGTTTATATCTATCATGATGGAAAACAAGTTATATACAATAAAATGTGTAATCTACCACTGTTGTAGGATAATAAACAATTCTATCAATCATATTCAAGATGGCAACAAATCTACATTGATGTGCAACAAGTCTTGGTTCTCTGCGCACGCCATGGTCATTTCGCTGCGTGGGAAAGGCAGTAGCCACGCGGGTTTTATGAACTACGCCATGCTTACGTACTTAGGGTCAACAAGCTAAGAGCAGTGGTACACCCTCTTCCCCGGCCCAGGTTCGACATTGATTATGAATTGAGTTGCGCGGGACTGCGTAGGAAAAAAATGGCTAGGGTTCGAGGATACAGGTAATATGAAAACCTCAACAAAAGGGGTAACCACCAAATGCTGCAAAAGAAACACAAAACATTCCCCCTGCAAACCCATCATCATACATAGGGTAGCTTGGTGCAGACGGCGTAACGGCCGCCTGCACCAAACCCCCATCTACTACGTGCGGGGTTGCAAACGAAAAGCCGCAGGAAAAATACTACGCCGAGGTTAAAATGCCCCACCCAACGGTTAGCACTACCACAAGAAAATCCCCAATATATAGACGCAATCATGCAGCAGAAAACCTAACCATGGTAAAAACGTCTGCACTACCAGCTATGCTATAAACCCCCCACTATATACACATGAAAATGGATTCGAGTAAATGGCCGGGAAAACAAACCACTGTAGCAAGAATAACCATCAAACGTTCAACGGAAAGGGAAAGGAAAACGAAACCTACCTGGCATTGATGTGTCAGCGCGTATGGCGAGATGATGACAGTTGGCTCCCACAGTTGCCACCTGGGCGCGGGTACCAGCACTAGGGTCCAAACAAGCTCGAGCACTCGACAGCACGACAACGAAAGCGCACATCGGTCAAAAGAATAACAATAAAAAAACATAACCCCACGACCCCGTATATATAGTTAATCACCACGGGCGCGAAAAATATCGGATGTCGGAGAATTTTCTAATCGGGGGACGAAAGCGAACGCTCTTATGCAACGGTGGATGATCAAAGTGCCAGGCCTTCTCCTCTAGTCATACACATCGGGTAGAAGTCTAAAGATCGGACGTTGGAGCTAAAACTAATCAGAAGGTTCAAAGTATAACTCCCTTCGTAACGACGGCAGGCCAAAACATAAAACCGTGGATCCAGCCGCAACTGTGGAGCCGCACAAGATAAATCTATCTGAAATGGGAGAAAAATTTGAATCCGGAAACAACGAATTGACATTGGAAGGCTAATGACCTTGGTACCCACAACGGAAAAAGTGAAATAGCTTTCGTAGCCGCAACGGCGGGAGCCCGAGACTCACGGGGTCAACGAGGATACCCAAGAGGGAATCGAAAACCAAATCGGAATCGGAAGAGTTAACGGTTTGTTGTCCGCAACGGTGGAGGAAATAATCATAAAAAAATCCGATGCACAACCAAAAATCGTCCGACGTAAAACAAAGAAAATAGGAAAAACAATCGAAGTCAAACCTAATATCCATCCGCAACGGCGGAAGAAGAAGTCACAATGGCTCCGATGCAAAACCAAAAAGGCAGCCGATTAAAACCAATGTATCGGGAGCAAAACCAAAGTTAAGACTGACCATTCGGCCGCAACGGCGGAGGCTTTAACCAAATACTTTTCCGATTCGGACATGCTGAACATGTATCTAAAAGGAGCGATAAAGTCTGATCAAACATTAGATTTCTTCAAGCATCAGAGAGATAATCAAAACAAGTGGTAAATCAATTCAACCATTCTGAGAAAACAAAGGAAGAAAATCAACTAATCCAAAGCAAAGGAGGGTCCTAAATTTTTTTGGAATTTTGGGAAATTGTTGTAGCTGCAACAAGTTGTCATCCCTTGGGACCCCCTTGATGACTATAGTGGGTAGGAAATACCCCCAATACCCCCCCTTCAGGTCCTGGGATCCAAACACAAATGAAATAATAACATCTGTTAATCAGGAAGATCAGGATCCACAACCAACAATCTCCCACTTTGAGACTTATCAAAACAAATCCGTCGTTGTTGCACTTTCAAGAATATGCTCTGAACCTTGGAACTAAAAAATTTATCATCTTCACCTTCATGCTTGAAGGCCAATAGAAACTGAGAAAGAAATCAGAGCAAGAACTTAGTTTGTCTTTGGTTACTATCTTTGTCAACGTGTCTGCAGGATTCTCGCTAGTGTGTATCTTTTCCAACTTTAATAGTTCATCTCCAAGAACAGATATTATGAAATGGTATTTGAGATGTATGTTTTTAGTATTAGAATGGAAGGATGATTTCTTTGCAATATGAATGACACTCTAGTTTTCACTGTAAAACCTTCTTTCTCCTTCTTCTTGCCCAATTCCTCCATGAACCTTTACAACCAAATCATCTATTTACTAGCCTCTATAGAAACAACACACTCTACTTCCGTGGTAGAAAGTACAACAACCTTTTGCAGTTTCAAAATCCAACTTACTATTGTTCCACCCACAGTAAAAACATACCATGTGGTTCTCCTCCTATTTTATTTATCACCTTCCATATCTGCATGAACATATCCCTATAGAATAATGTATGAACCTCCAAAACATAATGCATGAGAAGTGCTACCTCTCAGATACCTAAGAATCCTTTGTACTTCCCTCCAATGCTCTTTAACTGGATTGTTCATATAAATTCTCACAATTCTCACTACATGTGCAATATTTGGTCTTGTGCACACCATGGCATACATCAAGCTTCCAACTGTTGATGAATAGGGAACCTTGTACATGTATTTATCTCCTCTTGTGTCTTAGGGAACATCTCCTTATTTAGTTTGAAATGGATGGACAAAGGTTTACTAAGTGGTTTTGCATTTTGCATTCTAAACCTGTCCAACACCTTTTCTATGTACTCACCTTGAGACAATATCAATTTGTGATTTTTATTGTCTCTTGTTATTCTCATACCAAGGATTTTCTTTGCAGCACCCAAATACTTCATTGGAAATAATTTATCTAGTTTCCTTTTAAGCACATTTATATCCTCATTCATGCCTTTCTCCCACTTCTTTTTAGTTTCCACCTACATTGCTTCTTCGTAACATTATGATTCACCATAATCAGTCATCAATAAATAATACAGTGAAGGAGAGAATCGTTCAAGGGGTTAACTTAACCTGGTAGATCTTCTTACACTTTTAGGAGTTTGAGGTACCTGTTGTCGTTCTTGATTTTTTGGTACCTTTGGAACTTCATTTTCTTTGATTTCATCAAGCACTGTATACTCTGTGTTTTCCTTTTCCTCTTTCTCTCCCCACAAACAATATTTGTACATAACATTTTCATTGAATACTACATCTCTAATCCTAATGATTTTGTTATTTTCACAATCCCATAGGCAACAACCAAAATTATCAACCCCGTATCCAATAAAGGTGCATTTCTTGGATTTATCCTTGAGCTTTGTTCTATTTTCTTTATCAATATGGACAAATGCTTCACAACCAAAAGTTTTCATAATTGAATAGTTTACCTATTTACCTTTCCATGCCTCCTCTAGAATCCCTCCATCCAAATCACTTGAAGGCCCTATGTTTATTAAATAAACAAAAGTATCTACAACATCAGCCAAAAACTGTAAGGGAAACCCTACATGCAATCTCATACACCTTGCACGCTGCATGATCATCCTATTCATCCTTTCCAAGACACTATTTTCTTGTGGTGTTCTTGGTATTGTCTTCTCTATACGAATCCCATGGTACGAAAAGTAACTATAAATCTCCTTGATGCAGTATTCACCTCCACTATAAGATCCAAGACATTTCAACCTTTTTTCGTGTCTCATTGTCAACCAAATCTTTCCACTTCTTAAAAGTAGAAAACACATCATATTTTTGGCTAATGCAATAAAGACAAGTTTTTCTAGTTGCATCATCAATAAAAGTAACTTAATAATGAGAGACACCAAGATATTGGAACTGAGTTGTTCCTTATACATATGTATTCACAAGCTCTAAATTTTCACTCTTCATTTGTTTCCCAACACTGAGAAATCAGACTCTCTTTTGTTTTCCATAAACACGGTTCTCACAAAATATTTGTTGATGAACTTGAAGAAGTGTAGCTTTATGAAGATAGAACTTGTCTACTTGGGATCTGTGGTCTCAAAACAAGGTCTGAAGATGGATCCAGAAAAACTGCAAGCAATTTTGGATTGGCCAACTCCAAGGAATGCATATGAGGTAAGAAGATTGCATGGTCTTGTAATCTTTTACAGAAATTTTATTCAAGGTTTCAGTCAATTTAGTGCACCTATGATAGACAGAATAAGGAGAAATAGAAATCCTTTTAGATGGACAAATATAGATAACATAAATTTTAAATTGTTAAAGAAGAAGGTCACATAGAAACATGCTATGTATTTACCTAGTTTTGATAAAACTTTTTCAAGAGGAAATGATTCAATTTAAGTAGTGGTGGATAGATTCTC
This sequence comes from Pseudotsuga menziesii, assembly GCA_001517045.1. Classification (NCBI taxonomy): domain Eukaryota; kingdom Viridiplantae; phylum Streptophyta; class Pinopsida; order Pinales; family Pinaceae; genus Pseudotsuga; species Pseudotsuga menziesii. The sequence goes on from LPNX011062937.1 coordinate 217,502, forward strand.
AAATATGGCTCATTTTATTTCTTGTAAGAAAACTAATTATGCCACTAACCTTGCAAATTTGTTCTTTTGAGAAGTAGTAAGGTTGCACGGTTTTCCTATAATATTTGTATCAGACAAGCATAGAAAGTTTGTTGGTTAGTTTTGGAGGACTCTATGGAAGAACTGGGTAAAAATATCATTTTTAGTTCTTCTCATCACCCTTAGGCTGATGGTCAAACTGAGGTGGTAGAAAAAATTTCTGGGAAACATATTGAGAAGTCTTGCTTATGAGAATCCAATACAATGGGATTTATCCCTTGCTCAAATTGAATTTTCTTATAATGACTCTTCAAATAGGATCACATGTATGATCTATTTCCAAATTGTTTATGGGATGCATCCAAGAGGAGTATATGAACTTAAAAAATTGGGAACACTAAAGTCTAGGAGTGCAAATGGTGAAGACTTTGTAGTTAATATATAGGAGCTACAAGAAAATGTTAAGAAGAAGTTACAGGATTGCATTGGGAAGTATAAGGAAAAAGATGATCTAAGAAGGAAGGAAGTAAACTTTCAAGTAGGGGAATTGGTGATGGCATATATTAGAAAGGATAGGTTTCCTAAGGGGACATATAATAAGTTGAAACTGAAAAATATTGGACCTTGCAAGATATTAAGAAGATTCTCAGCTAGTGCATATGAGTTAGAACTCCCTTTAGATGTTGAATTTTCTCCAATTTTCAATGTATCATACCTATATTAATTCAAGGATGCAGACACTACTCCCGTAGAGATGACTACTAGTTATTATACTCAGACGGTGGAATGGCATGAGCAATTTCCCAAGAAGGTACTTCAACAGGTTGAGACTATTTTGGATAAAAGGATTTCAAAGAACACAAGGGACAAATAATATGTCCAATATTTAGTCAAGTGGAATCAACAACCATTGGAAGATGCTACTTGAATGACAACAACCAATCTCTCCAAGTATGATGTAGACCCTAAAGGACTATGGAAGAATTCTCTTCTTATGCAAGAGTCTAATGCAAGAGCATATGAACCAGACATGGAGTCAAGGAGTCATGAAGTATAGCACTGGAATCGAAAAAAATATAATAGAAGATAAGTTGTTGTAGTGTGGATTTAATAAAGGAAAAGAGTCTCCATTCCCTATGAATTTCCAAATACCATGCCTTCATCTAATAACCAGTGAATGTGAGGTAAATCTCTAAAATCGTGTATAATTGATATATAATTATGACTGAGGTAAATCTCTAAAATCGTGTATAATGGATATATAATTATGGAAATTAGTCAATCTCAATCTCGAGCATGTGTGTTTGTTAATTCCGTGGACAATATAGAACCTTGTGATTGATCATTTCACTAGTCAATAAACAAGAATTGGCACACTATATAAAAATTCCACATACTCTACGTGCATACTTAGACCATGGCATGTGTTTCCTCATCCCTACGGCATATTATACCTCGTGGAGGCATATTCTCTCATTTTCTGAGATTTTAATTTTCCCCGCAGGAATAATTTCCCTCCTTATGGGCATATTATATCCCTTGTGGCATAATAGACCTTCCTGCAAACATTTTAACTCACCTTGTGTGGAGGAAATCATATTTCACCCTTTGTGGGATTTTTAACTCCTCCTACGGGCATTATTCCTCCCCTTTACGGGCATATTTCATTTCTAGGGGGAATATTACTCCTTGTGGGCATCCTAACAATATTTTCGGGCATAATATTATCCTTGCGTACATTTTTATCTCCTTGTGGGATTATTTGTTAAGACTTGCAGGAATTTTAGTCCTCTATTGCGGGCATTTTGGGCATTGCAAGCCTTCAATGTAATAATTTTATTGGAGGTTTGCATCAATATTGATGTATCTTCACAAGAAACGATGTTTAAAATTCCTAAAACTTGTTAGTCATGATACATGACTTAGGTAGCCATGGGTTGTGATACACATGGTCAAATTATCAAAAACTATTGTATACTCAAGAAGAGTTATAGTTTTAACTGTCAGATAACAATTAAACCTCTTGGATTGGTTAGATAGACATATAGTAGGCTATGTGGGATACTATGATATGAAATCACTATGAAAGTGATCGGTCCTTGAAGAACATCACATAGAATGTCCAACTCACTAAGTACTTCTTCAAATGGTAGAAGATTCTTAAAGTCAACAAATGTTGAAGATTGAAATAAAAAGATAAACTTTTTTTATGCATTATATTACACAATTAATGTGTTATATATGATGGATATGAAATCCATAGTTTCTAGTTTATAGAAATTGTATTCTGGATCAAATATAGATGATGCTATTGTGATTAAGTAGCTGGCTGGTCTCTTAATGTACTTAGCAGACCTGTTGTATTTTATGCTTGTTACTAAATGTATATGTTTGAGTACCTTTGAGGTACATTAGAATAAGTTCTTTATTGTTATTTGTACATAGTAGACTTATTATATATCTTGGAATTAACTATGTGTATTGCGGCTAGTACTACAAAATCTAAGTGTATTGTGGGTAGTACTACATAAACAAGGTGTTTGTCAGAGACTACTAATAGAAGAAAATGTATTTTGTGGATAGTACTACCTACTGAGGAGTAGTGTAGCTTGGGATGCTACCTACTGGGGTGAAAGACTTGAGCCTACTATTATTAGGTGTTTTAAAATCAAGATTTATGAGAACCCAATGTTTCATGTTATGTTGAAACACGTTAAGATGAAGTATCACTTCACCAGAGTCATGGTCACCTAAGTAAAATTTTAGTACATAGATACCGATGAGCATATAGCAAATGTGTGGACAAGCCATTGTCCGTGACAAAGTCTAAATCCTTCCGAGATAATCTTGGTTTAGAAAAAAATGCTTGGTATATCATAGAATGTAGCCCTCATTGAGAGGGAGTGTTGATTATACAACATTAGGAGCTATTCTCCGGACTTGTAGTTTGTATCAAGTCGAGACTTGTGGTTTGTATCAAGTCCTATCTATATCCTCATATGATTTAGGCGGTGATGCTCGAACTATAAAGTCTTGTGGTTTGTATCAAGACTATAGACTTGTGGTTTGTATCAAGTCAAGTATTGTCATAGAAGGTACCCTATGAGATTGAACTTCGGATATGAGTTGAGCTTGTTCGAGAATTGGTAAACCCTAAAAGAAATGTATGACACATCCATGGGAGAATGAATGGTGCTAATTATTCCATTTCTATACTCTTGTGGCACATTTTTTGTTTCAAGAGGGAACCCTACGTTCTCCATCTATATCAAGTTAAAATTCCAACTTTGCTTCCACTTCATCTACTCGTGGGTTTAATCTCAAACCAATTGTGTCCTTCCTCCTTTTTCATGAAGTTATACTTCATCATAGTTCTTACTTTTCCTACATCATCCCACTTGTCGACCTTAGCATATATCCTGAATGATATTAGCATGCATTTGGCATGCATTGTAAGAAGGGAACTGCCATTGAGATATTTGAGTCAACTCCATATTTGCTGATGTTGGCATGGATTTTCTTTACATGCTCCAGATATGCTAAATTTTGCATACAACAAGAATGCTGGAAAAGATGATGTCTAGATGCATATCAGCAATTTGTATTTCATTAAAATGTTTCATTGCATCTTCACATAACTCTTACCTCTTGGGTTCATTTCATTAAAAAATGATCTCTTGGGGTCATCTTACCTCTGCAAAAACAAGCAACCATGGTTAACAAAAAAAGGAGACTGCATCACTAGTTTCAAGAAGAGGTAAGTGGGGGTTCTATCTCTTATCCAGTTGCTTAGAATTATGTATTTGATGATTAAGAGCAACTGTTGAGTTTAGGAGCTGATTGGTAGGCATTCCTTTCACAATTTGCGTGTCAAAGAGAGGGGTTCTCACAAATTCACAATACAATAATTTGTCACTTACAGGAGCATCCTTAGGTTTGAGTTGCATTGATGTTTCTTTGTATTTGAACCTGATCTATAGTTGTTACAACAACTGTGCTTTTGTTGAATTTAAAGTATATTTGCAATCTGATATTCTTCCCATCATTTTTATTGTGGATCAATAGCTGAAGCCTGAGAAGTTAAATATCAACATTTCCCTTTATTGTGTATTTTTTCTATTTGGCACTCATTATAAAATTGAAGCCAAACATTAAACTTGGAACCTCATCCAACTTAGACCAAGAAATAAACAAACCTCAGTTAACACTATTTGTTGACTAAATCTCAGATTCAATCCATGAACATTATTTGTTGACTAAATCTCAGATTCAATCTATTGAACATAGATCATATTTTCTACATGTAGCAAGAACATTGATGTCAGTAAATGGGCTAATACCCACACCTACATGCTACATTTGTTCACAAAGTTGAGAAACATCGTTAAATTGATTATGTTGAGCATGACATACAATTGTTGAAGTCCATGTGATGACATTTCCCTTTGTTTTTTTTTTCTTCATAAAATTATGTGCCGCCCTCTATGATTTGGATTTTTTCATACATGTCAACAAGAGAAATTCCAACAATGACATCTAATCCTAATCAAATTTTGGTGGCATATACATGGACTCATGTTCCCTATTCCATAGTTTCATAACCAAAACAAGCACTGGGAACACTTGCAATGTGGATTGGTTTGGTGTCTACCTATTGGTTTCATTACACAAATAACTTCAGAGTGTCTTTATTGAAACCGTTATGTGCATTTCCTACAAGGATTGCATTCAAGGATACAACATTTCATTCAACCATTTTACCAAACACCTCTTTTGCATCCTCTATGCTCCCATTTTTGGCATATATATCAAGAAGTGCACTCCCCACCATGTTAAATAGATTCAAGATTGACATAAGAACATTGAAATCGTCATTTTCTAGAATTAGTATTCATATGCTCAAATTGACATGTTAAATCATCATTGCAAATTTAGTATTGAAATTGTTTTTTTTCATATTTTATATATTTTTCGTATTTTTTTCATTCTACTTGTAATTCAGGTCTAGTTTTTTGGTAAATGGAGAATCCAAAATAAAAATTAGATGAAGAAAATAAATACACTATTATGATTTAGGTGGATCATAATATGACACCATTAAAAAAGAGAAATAGTTTGGAAATATATGGCGTAGATGAACACAAAATAAGGATAGAAGGGGCAAAAAAATTGACTTATGGGAAAAGGGAGAACTATTTCCAATAGATCCTATAACAAATTCTCACCCATAATTAAAATTGTGACATGACCAGCGAAGTTATTGTGTAATGGAAATAAAGGATTGCTAGGATATTGTGAAAATTTAGCAGGAAATTGTAAACAACTTGAGGAGAAAGTCAACAACTTGCTCCAAACAATCTATGATTTGGAGTACAAAAACTACAAGTTGGTTGAGAGAATTAACCAAAATTATAATATGAATTTGATTGCAAATAATGAGAATTTGAGTTTACAACAAACCATCTTCTTATAAAATAAAAATAGTATGAACAAACTTAAAGAAAAAAAAATATTTTCTGAAGAGAGACAATGTCTATATAAAGAGGTTAACAACTTAAAATATAAGGTTGTTATTTTAACACACAATTTGAAAACAATAAAGAAAACACCATTTGAAGGAAGAAATAGGATTAAAAAATTCACTAGCATTTCTTCTTTGATATCCATAGGGGGTGCTATGAAAAAAAGGGTATATGCTATAAAATGTCTGATAAATCCAAACAAGACATTTGAAATCCATGATAGTGAAAACATGTATTATATATTGAAGTACATGTTCAATAAAGATGAGATAATATCTATGATTGGAAAACCTCGTTTTAGTTCTCTTAGAAAAACCCTTGTTGATCATGTGATATATCAAGTAGCATAGTCCATGAATGTAGAGAAATTTCAAAATATTTGTGATGACACTTGGATTAGTAGATGAGGCTATCAAACACTCTTTAAATGCTTACGAGAAGGTCTAGTAAATGCAGGAATCACTTAAGTTCATTTCGTGTCCTTTTCATGTAGCAAATGCTTGTGTAAGAAGTAATAGAAAAATTGTTGACCTCATGGGTGACATGTATCATATAGAAGAAACAAAAGAGATAAAACAAAAGGGTGGAAAAAATAAATCAAAATGAGATTGTTATATTAAATCCAAAGAACAACATATGGTTAGATTTAGAGAAAACCTTACAAGCTACGGTGAAATTTTGTGATATTTTTATGGAGGGAGAAAATGGAAAATTTATTTTTTCATCAAATTGGATTAGATGGAACTCATCAATAATGATAAATATGAAAGAATTTATGTCACATTAATGAATATGGCCATGGATCCTAATATTGGGGTAATTGATAAAAAAATATTTTTTTTGTCCAATCTGAGAATCACATATGGTGGTTGAGATTGTTTCACATTTATAAGGAGTCTCATGAAACATTATAATGTTTTTATTATTATCAAACTTCAATACCCACAACAATCACCTCACATAGAATGGGGAAAAAACTTAAAGTTGATGGTTATGGTTCATATGAAGTTGAGTGGAATCTAGCAGTTAATTTAAAAACATTAAAGGTCATGTATGATATTGGCCATGGTGCTATTGCAAAGCATAGTTGCATTTATCTATGTAAATGTTATCTCCTAAATAAATCAATTTTCAATAGGTCCACTCAGACAATTTATTTTTTGATAGTGATGAAGATTTCAGGGCATATTATGAAGGATGTTTGGGTGACTAACAAAGTTGGAATATTTGGTGTTCTGTTTTTCAAGAATTTTGAAAGTTTTAGCTTTTGGTGCCTTAGGTGAACTTTTCAATAGTTCATTAGCCACCGAAAATCCCAGCTTTCGGTAGCTAACAGTTTCGACTCAGGACCACGTTAACCACTGAAAGCCTGTTGATCATGTTTTTTATAAAATTTTGGAAAGGGAACTTTTGGTGGCTTAGGAAATCTCACCAACAATTCATTAGACATCGAAAGGCCCAGGTTTCAGCAGCTTAGCAAGTGGGTCAAGGAAGAAATTAACCACCTAAAGCTTGTTAAATACGTTTTTTGGAAAGGAAGCTTTCGGTGGCTTGGGAGAACGTGCCAGCGGTTCATTAGCCACTGAAAATCTTAGCTTTCGGCAGCTTGTAGATTAGAGCTAAGATTCCCTTAACCACTGAAAAGGACAAAAGAGGAAAAATGGTTAGCTTATCCATCAAAATCAAATGCTGTCAGCATGAGGCACGTCGTGATCTAGCACTTAACTGACAGAAAGAGTGGGGGACTGCAGAAAATCATTAGTTGGTAAACAAAGGGTCGTTATTGAACCAAATTGACTGATAGAGACTAAAACCCTAAGCCTACCCTCCATCTGTCCCACGACTGCATTTAAACCTCCACGAAGCATCAAGTTCCAGTTAAACATGATTGTTATGCTAGCTATCTCGTGGTTATCACTAGAATCCATCATCATCTTACTCAAGTACCAATCGAGTGGTTAAACCCTCAAAATCAACACCATATCCTCAGTACACTCCACAATCTATGCATGCATGATTACTGCTCAAGGCCATCCCTGAAACCAGCGTGCTAATATCCATTTACAGAATTTGAATTTTGGTTTTTGTAGGTACTAGAAACATAGTCCAGAGATGAAGAAAGGAGGACCTGCCCTCAGACAGGAGTTAGGTGACATTAGCTATCTTGAGTCACATCCAAAATTATGCCAATTATTCATAGATGCAGGCCATTACAGGTTCCATGAGAAAATATAGGGTTCACACCAGTAAGTTGCAGAAGCATTTTCTTTTTCTTTTGATGGCTCTAAGGCGTTGATAGGAAAATAAGAGTTCCAAGTTGATGAAACCCTAATTACAGAGGTAGCATAACTCCCAAGAACTGGGGAGAAATGGTTCAAGACCACCATTACTAAGAATGTGGAATTTAGGTCATACTTACAACCTGAACACAAAGATGTATTGTGGAAGAAAATCATTCCATCCACTTGGCTAGAGGAGAGGTGGCAGCAATTATTGAAAGCAATCTTGGTTTACATAACTTGTGAAGGCAGGTATAACAGGGTGATGATATACCACTTAAAATTGATGAATCATTTTACAGGTAGGAGCCCTTTAAACCTACCTTTCAACCTCCACAAGAGCCTAACCAAGATGGCACACCAGGTCAAGGCCCAACCCACTAAAATTGGAAGAAGGTTATATCACCATGGCCTGATACAACTCATTGTTCAAGAACTGCTATGAAGGAGGAACATAGCATGGGCATATTTTTTTATTCTGGAATGAGTTTGAAATAGAATTATATCCAGAAGGTAAAGTAAATTCCCCTTCAAATAAATCCACCATCCCCAGGAGTGGAAAGAGGAAGAGGAGGGCTATCTCACCAGTGATAGTGGATCAGCCTTCTCCAAATTCTAAAACCAACCAAGCCAAAATAAACCTGGATTTCAGTTGAAAGGAGAAGGAGGCCCCAACACAAAGTGGAAATATTCTTAACTTACCCTACTCAGACTTAGAAGAAGAAAGGAAGCACTAAGTAGACCTAACAGATCAGGTGGCAGCAGAATATGAGGAGTTTCCCTCACCAACACCAAGGGAAGGTCAAGAAGAACCAATGGTAGAGACCTCCTCAAGCAAACCTAGGTCTCAGAGAATAAACCAACTGTTAGGGAAAATACATGAAATGGAGGTCTTAGAGAGAGAGATAAAAATAACTAATGCAATATTAAGCAAGAAAAATACTCAATTGCATAATTCTCTGCTAGAAATGAAGGGGATGTATTTCTTGCAGCAAAAAAGGAATATGAGGTTTATGAAGGACAACACCAGGCTTTATAGGATGATCAGACTATTGAGGTGGCATATGAAGAATTCCAACTCAAACCCTAGCTCTCAAGCTCACTTTGCACTAAAACCCTAGCAAAGGAAGCAACAAGCTTTCAGGATCCTGAGGCAGCACATGATGATGATGCTCTATCAAAACCTATGCTAATGGAAGAAATACCAAAAGGGCAGAGGTAAAAACTGTAAAAGATTAATTTAAAGGCTAATAAAGATTTTTGTAGAAAACAGAGCTTTGGGTGGCTTAGGCAAACGTAGCAGTTGTTCATTAGCCACTGAAAGTGGAGCTTTCGGTAGCTAACAGAGTTAGGATTTTGCTTCCTTAACCACCGAAAGAAAAAAGGGGTGCAGAAAGATATTTTTACATACAGAACCAGTTTTGGTAGATACAACTACCCCATGGATGAATTATAAAGCTGAAAATTGATGAAAAGCACCAGGGGAGGGGGTCTATTCCAGTTTTGAGGGTGTGATCAAGGAGAAATGGGTCACAAACCCTACTTGTTTTTGACCAATCGTGGCTTATCTATCAGATAACATATTACAACTCTAATTCAGTAATCACTAGAGTTATCAAAGAGTTCAATGAGTGAACAAGTGTTAGAGTTATATAGACTAGTACTTAAATTAGGGGTTTTGACCTAATGTTGCAAAAAATATTTATTTTATCTATTTTTAGTAAATCATATCCAACTTTTCAGGATCTGAATATTTTTGTAAAGGCTATAAAGCCTAAGACTATTTTTGAAGCAATGGTTTGACTTTGGAGACTTTTGATACCTTATTGTCAGCAAGTTTCTCATGTTATTCATCATTTAATATAAGCTCTTTTGCCATTATATGTTCAGCTTCCATATCTTTTCTGTTCTGTACTTGTGCCTGATGTCTGATTAAGGTTTATTCATTTTATCTAATGCCAGATAGCTGTCATCCTATCTATGTGTTGATGAGTTGAATTGCAAGTATTCTTCCTTGTTATGATTAGCCATTCATATGTGATTGTTTTATATGAATCTGCCAGCATAGTAAGTTCTCCATTTATTCACCTTATTATCAACCCTTTGAACATTGGTGGTTAGAATCCTTATCTTTTGATTGAGTTTTACGAATGTCTTGGGAGAATGAGGTCTTGTAGGTCATCTGACTTGATCCATTTAGAAAAACCATTAAAAACATTTAAGTTACCAGGCATCCTCGAGCTGCAACCTAGAGGAGTTTCCTGGAGTGATAACAAATTGGTGCCATTGCCGGGGAGAGGAGATTGATGCTCAACTTCCCTGGGAGATGACATAGATCCTACTTTGATGATAGACAAAGTATGGACACTATTCTGGTTGTAATCATCTATCTGAAGACTCCATTAGAATAAGGTGGCTTTAGGAAGACCAAGTACCTGAGAAAACCCTCAAGGGTCACCAACAACACCCATTTTAGAGCCATAAGAGATTCTAAGAAGAGCTAGGACTTCACTAAGTAAGAAATCCAGAGTTGTAAGGGAAGCTACATTAGGTATTTAAAGAGGTATTTCTGCTGTTATATCAAATAGACCTCCATTTCGATCTCCTTCTGCTGAAACATATAATTCTCAGGAATTTATAATTGAATCAGAAAATTTGGTTGAGGAATCTTCAAGCACTGCTGCTTGTGTAGATCCAATCCCTGGTGAATCCACTGAGATAAATCCACCCCGAATATTCTCTTATTTACCACCCACACCAACAGTATCTTCTTCTTCCCTTTCCATACCCATTTCCCATATGGATTCCCTTCTGACCAAAATGGAAAGGATCCTTGTTGCCAGATACACCCCTCTGAATTTTCCCAACCCCCTCTCTGCTATGCTTACTGGATATTATCTCAAATACATGCCTAAGTTTACTACGAAGGGAGATCTCACAGCTGAAGAACACCTAGAGGCCTTCTACAGTTATGCTAAGAATATAAACAATGAATAAGAGGATGTGTGGACTAGGTTTTTTGTGCAAAGTCTAGATGGTAAGGCTAGGAAATGGTTCAAAGACTTGTTTGCTGGATCAATAGCAGGCATTGAAGCCCTAGATAACATTATTTGGAAACATTGGGGAGAGAGAAGAAACCAACTCTACTATATCACTAAGTTTAGTAATCTGAAGAGAGAGAACGGTGAGTCTGTTTCTAACTTCACCAAAAGATTTAACAAGATGTTCAACAAGATCCATGCTGAGATCAAGCCAACTAACACTTCAGCCAAAATCACCTATGCCAATGCCTTTGATTTAGAATTATGTCTTCTTCTCAGAGAAAGAAGATCAGCTTCTCTGTCACTCATGCAAGATGTTTCCCTTGAAGTAGAATCCAATATCATTGCATCTCAGAAGTTTAAAGGAAAAATTGATAGAAAGAAGCAACCCTTAGATCCTCTAGGGGCTTCTTCATCAGAGATCAAAATGGAGAAAATGGCCAAAATGTTGGACAGTCTAAGAGCTGAAATGTCTAGACTAAAAGACCGAGGGAAAATACCTATGAGGGGTAAGGGGCCAAATGATTTTGCTAACAGAAACCCTAATTTTGTCCCTTACAGAAGAAACAACCCACTAGATCAGATCCTTCAAAGGGATAGGAATCAAGCTGAGTATCAAAGAGTCAAAGCTCCTTTTTAGAATGCTTTATTGGAAGAAGAACTAGATTTCACTCAAGAATAAGGAGAGGCTGAAAAAATATCAATTGTATGGAGGATGAAGTAGATCTCTCCTTCCTGACAAAAGCAGACTATGAGGAAGCCCTCATGAATGAGCAGATCATGGAAGAATCTCTGTATCAGGCATATGATTAAGAAGGTTATACTTTGAGATCTAGGATTGTTGCTCCTATGAAGAAGACTCCTGCCCCTACAAAGCAGCCTAATCCTTAGTCTAGGAATATTGCTGCTCCTGCAAAGAAGATGACTGTTCCTCCAAAACAACAACAAAGGCCATTACAACCATCAACTCCTGATCCTATTCAATTCAGAGCCACACCACAAGAGGTAAGAACTTCTGACAAATTGTCTTATGCTTTCAATCTTGAGACAGAAATTCAGAATTTAAAATCCCTTTTCCCTTGATAGAACTGATGAAGAATGAGGCCTTCAAGGCATCCATCTTGAAATCCATTTAGCCAAGCACTCCCCTCGATGCTGACTTTGTGAAATTTCAAGATGATAAGCCCACAATAATCCTAGGTCCTATGATTGAAGAGATGGATGAGTCTTTCCCACCTTTCTACATATCTCTGAATATCCATGATAAAATCCTTCATTACTGTTTGCTGGACTCAGGAGCTTCCCATAACCTAATGCCAAAAGTAGTGATGGATGAGCTTGGCCTCAGCATTGCAAAACCCTACCATGATCTATTCTCATTTGACTCTAGGAAGGTCAAATTCCTGGGCCCCATCAAAGACCTTGTCATAAACCTCTCCCAGCTGCCTTCAAAAAGTATAGTAATGGACATAGTGGTGGCTGATATCCTAGCTAGGTTTGGACTCCTTCTGTCTCGCTCATGGAGTAAAAGGCTGGGTGGTACCCTTCAGATGGACCTTACATATGCTACAATCCCAATGTTTAGAGGGGAGACCAAGAGACTCTATAGGGAGAACCAGTTCACCTACATCATCAGTAATGCCAAGAACTCTATAAACCATCCAATATATGTAGTAGACACAGACTTTGGGGCATGCATCCTACAGATAGATGATTCCCAGCCAACATCCATGCAGCTTATAAAACCTACCTATCAACCAACCGAGGAGGTAACCACTTGTATTTGGAGCATGTTTTTTTATGGGGCCAACACTCAAGCCTCAGCAGGTGCAGGAATAGTCCTGATCTCTTCTTCAAAGGAGACTATACATTTGTGTTATAAGCTGGATTTCAAGACTACTAACAACATAGCAGAATATGAGGTGTTGGTGCTAGGAGTGAAGGCTGCTAAAGAAATTGGAATCATGTGCATAAAGATCTTTGGAGATGCAGATCTCATTATACAATAGGTGAACAATCATTTTTAAGCAAATAATGTCAGATTGAAGGCATACAGAGATGAGGTATGGAAACTCAGGGACTCCTTCATGTTTTTTGAACTCTCATATATACCTAGGGCTATGAATCATTTGGCTGATTCTCTTGCTGTATCTACAAGTTTGTTTGTTCCCCCTTTACCTCCTAAGCTAAGCTATGATATCTAAGTCAAGTACAGGTCATCCCTACCCGATAATGTAAATTTTTTGAAGGTTTTTGAGAACGATGATGAGCTTAGTAAATTCCTCCAGGTAGTATATGAATTCTCTGATATGCATATTGATCAAGAAAACCTAAATATGGAAGAATCCCAGAAGCTCAAGTTAAAAGATAATGTATGTGATCAGAACATTGTTCAGTTACCTAGGAATTATATACCTCGGGGTCTGGTACCCCTAGAAGAGCTATTTGATCATAGTGATGTCCCTTTTAAACCTACCAAAAAGAAAAAAGATCCTACTGTCCAAGAGCAAAACATAGGTAGCCAAAGTCATCCAAAACCCATAAATCTGTCCACTGAGTTGACTGCTAATCATAGGTCAAAATTTTGTAGTTTGATGAAAGAGTTTGCTGATATCTTTTCCTGGGAATATAGTGACCTGAAAACCTATGACACTAGTTTCATCCAACATAGGATTCCCTTGGAGAAGGACACCGTCCCTTTCAAGCAGAAAATCAGATCCATCAGTCCTCTCCTACTTCCTGTGATTGAAAAAGAAATCCAAACGCTCCTTAAAGACAAAATGATAATTCCCCTCAGATATTCCAAATGGATTGCAAATTTAGTGGTGGTAAGGAAGAAGAACGGGGAGATTAGGTTATGTGTGGATTTCAGAAACCTAAACAAATGCTCCAAGAAAGATAACTATCCACTACCTAAGATGGAGCATATGTTGCAAAGAGTCTCAAGGGCTAGTGTCATGTCATTCTTGGATGGTTTCTCTAGATACAACCAAGTTTCTATGCAACCTAATGACCAAGAAAAAATTGCGTTTACCACTCCCTGGGGCACCTTCATGTATGCCAAAATGCCATTTGGGCTGATGAATGCTAGGGCCACTTTTCAGAGAGCCATGGATATATATTTTGTGGGATTGAAAGACAAATTTGTTCTCATATACCTTGATGACCTCACTGTTTAATCCAACAGCCATGAAGAACATTTGCAGCACTTGAGGAAGGTGTTTCTGAAATGTAGAAAATTTGGGATATCATTGAACCCAAAGAAATCTCAATTTGCACTCAGTAAGGGAAAACTCCTAGGTCACATACTTTTAGTTGAAGGTGTGAATATTGATCCTTTTTGAGTTGAAGCAATCCAGAAGTTGTCCATACCTAGGTCAAAAAGGGATATTCAGTCATTTCTGGGTAAGATAATTTTTGTCAGGAGGTTTATCCCAAATTTTTTTGAGTTGGTAAAGCACATAACCTCTATGTTGAGGAAGGAAGCTGAAATAAAATGGACAGAGTAAGCAAGAAGCTCTTTTGAAGGCATCAAGAAGGCTATCATGGAAGCTCCCACTCTGATTAGTCGAGACTACACCAAGGGTTTCTACATTTTCTCCTTTGCATCCTATAACACAGTGGCAGCAGTGCTATTACAAAAAGATGATAAATGTCTTGATCATCCAATTGTATTTTTCAGCAAGACATTGAGGGATACTGAAATTAAGTATGATCCTATTGAAAAGCAGGATTATGCTCTCATCAAGTCATTGAAAGCCTTCAGGATTTACATTCGACATGCAAAGGTCCTTGCCTATGTCCCTTCAGCTACTGTAAAGGATGTATTGACCCAGCCTGACATTGATGGAAAGAGGGATAAATGGATTGCCAAGCTTATTGAGTTTGACATAGAATTAAAGCCTACCAAGCTAGTGAAAGGACAAGGTCTAGCTAAACTCATGGCTAAAGAAAATTGTGATCTTTTGGGGATGAATTTCATTTGTATAACTTTAGCTAACATCCAGACAAACATAGCAGCAAAAACAACAACAAAAGTAGAAACAAAGGTAGTTCATGAGCAGAATGACAGTCAACAAGTAGCTGAGAATTTGTTCTCATGTGAGTGGTACTTAGGTATTATTCATTTCTTATAGAATTTAGAAGTCCCCCCTGGACTTACTCTAAATCAGGCACGAGCTCTTAAGCTTAAGTCTGTTAATTTTTTTGTAATTGATAAACTGTTGTATTGGAAAGATCTGTGTGGTGTTTTGGTGAGATGCTTAGATAAATAAGAGTCAGTTCAGGTCATGCACCAGTTTCATTCAATCACATGTGGAGGCCATCATTACTAGAATAGCATAGCTCACAAGATTCTGAGGGCTGGGTACTATTGGCCTGTTCTTTTCTCTAATGTGTGTACCTTTGTGAGAACCTGTGACAAGTGCCAAATATTCATAGGAAAGCAGTAGCTCAGATATTTTCCCCTTAGACCTATTGTAGTGAATGATCCCTTCCAACAGTGGGGTCTTGATTTCATAGGTGAAATTAATCCTTCATCCAGTGGTCAGCACAAATGGATCCTAGTAGCCATATGCTATTTCACTAAGTGTATAGAGGTAGTCCCTACAACGAATGCCACTCACCAGGTCATCATGAGGTTTTTATATGAGAACATCTTTATTAGGTTTGGCTACCCAGTAAGGCTAGTGATTGATAATGCACCAGCTTTCCAAGCCGGGGCATTGGTTAACATGTGTGAGTCAATGGGCATTTAGTTGGTGCATTCCACTTCTTATTACCCTCAAGGAAATGGCCTTGCTGAGTCATCCAATAAAATCCTAGTCAAGATCATCAAAAAACTATTGGAGACTAATCGGAAAAGCTGGGATTCTAGGCTAAAGTTTTCTCTATGGGATGATAGAGTGACTGACAAGAGATCCATAGGGACTTCTCCTTTCAAGTTGGTTTATGGTACTGAGGCCATTTTTCTTGTTCAGTTGATTCTGTCAGTTGCAAAATTCTTTCAGGAGGAACGAGGTGAACCAAATGACATGGTGAGGAGGATGCTTGATTTGGTGGAGTTGCAGCAAGTAAGGGAACATGGGATGGAAAGATTAGAGGCTCATCCAAAGAAGAGCAAGATCATTTTTGACAAAAGGGAAAAGGTAGACAACTTTTAGGTTGGAGATTGGGTCCTCAAATGGGATACTGTCAGGAAAGACAAGGGAAAGCATGGAAAGTTTGACTCTTTGTGGATAGGCCCTTTTGTGATAGCTCAAGTGTAGCAGAACAACACCTTCAAATTGCAAAATCTGGAAGGAGAGGAGGTGTTTGATGGCCCAGTAAATGGGCTATTTTTGAAACTCTATTTTAGTTGAGGCTTTAATGACTTGTTATTGTAAAATATTATTTAGTTGATTGTTTTTGCTTACAAAATAAACTCCATGCCAAATGGAAAAGTAGAAGATATGTTTAATTCTTATTTTTCTATGAAAGACATTTTGGTCTGGGGTCCTTGGGAGCTCACAGGAAGATTCCCATCCCCGAGTAGGAGCCAGATGTTATCTCCTAAATAAATCAATTTTCAATAGGTCCACTCAGATAATTTATTTTTTGATAGTGATGAAGATTTCAGGGCATATTGTGAAGGATGTTTAGGTGACTAACAAAGTTGGAATATCTGGTGTTCTATTTTTCAAGAAATTTGAAAATATTAGCTTTTGATAGCTTAGATGAACTTTTCAACAGTTCATTAGCCACTGAAAATCCCAGCTTTTGGCAGCTAACAATTTCGACTTAGGACCACGTTAACCACCGAAATCCTGTTGATCAAGTTTTTTATAAAATTTTGGAAAGGGAACTTTCGGTGTCTTAGGAGAACTCACCAACAGTTCATTAGCCACCGAAAGGCCTAGGTTTCGTCAACTTAGCAAGTGGGTCCACGAATACATTAACCATCGAAATCTTGTTAAATACATTTTTTGGAAAGGAATATTTTGGTGTCTTGGGAGAATGCGCCAGTGGTTCATTAGCCACTGAAAATCCTAGCTTTTGACAGCTTGCATATTAGACCCAAGATTCCCTTAACCGTCGAAAAGGTCAAAAGAGGAAAAACGGTTAGCTTATCCATCAAAATCAAATGCTGTCAGCATGAGGCATGTCATGATCTAACACTTAACCGTTGAAAAGACTTGGGGACTACATAAAATCATTACACTAGTAGAAAATGAGAAATTAATGACTAAAAAAATGACTAAAATCAGGCTATAAACGACTATTTTTGAGTCGATGACTAATGGTAGCAAATTTCCACTATCTTATAGCTAGTCGTATTTCACTAGTCATTAATAGCTTGACTTAGTAGTCATTGATTTAATTATTGATTTAGTCATTGATAGGCAATGATTTAGTCATTGATAGACAATGCTTTAGTCATTGATAGTCAATGATTTAGTCATTGTTTTAGTCATTGATAGTTAATGATTTAGTCATTGCTTTAGTCATTGATAGTCAATGATTTAGTCATTGTTTTAGTCATTGATAGTTAATGATTTAGTCATTGATTTAGTCATGGATTTAGTCATTGATTTATTCACTGAGTTAGTCATTGATTTAGTCGCTGATTTAGTCACCGATTGCAACCATTAATGACCAAATATATGACTAAATAAACTACTAGATGTTAACATATTAATGACTAAGCTAAATATGACTAAGATACGGGAAGCTAGCTACTAATAGTCATATATATGCGAATTTAGTCTTTTTTGTAGTCACAAATTTATGATAGGGCACAGAGGAATCGAACCACCAACCTCCTGCCTATAATTAGTCAGGCGCTCTACCATTGAGCTAGCACCCTTTAAGAAGTTGTTATTGCTTGACAATGATGATTTTCAACCAAATTTATGATAGATATTAATCTACAAACTACATAATTATTACTATTACAACTTACCAGTAACTAGTATTTATGATAAACTAATTCCTGAGAGCTATGTACAATTTTCCCTGCAACTAAAGCTAATAAAAATACTACAATTACTCTTACCAAAGAGATTTAGTGATGATTACCTCTTCCCATTCTTCATCACTATCATTCTCATAGTCCAAAGAAGAGTCCTTCCTGAAAGGATTTCAAAGCCCAATGCCATCACTACATCAAAAACAAAGAGTCACAAACAAAACTTTCCCTCTTGTCTACTGCAATATTAAGAATCCACGAGCTTCAAGGTGTTTCAGATGTTCCTCATCATGGTCTATCAAAATTAAAACACAACCTGTTGCTTTGATAATTAATAAACTTAAAATTATGCAAAGTATATTCACCTTTTCTTTGAGAAGGTTCCATAATAAGCAGGTCTATAGTTGTGATCAAACTGCAAAAGGTTTCTTCTCTTATTGTGAATCCTATTTTATTGTGATCAAACTGCAAAATTTTTAGTGTGGGGTTATATTTACAAGTACAAAGTTCAAGGTTCATGAAGAATTGTTCAAAACCTACCATTACTACAGCATTATAACATAGGGTATGTTTCTGTGGGAGGATAGAGGCAGGGCAGAGAAGACGGTAAGAGTAAGAGAGGGTTTGACCTAGCTAATTTAAAGAAAAAAAATCTAAATCTTGGCTGAATTAGAGATTGAATAGTCTCTTAGTAAGGGGTAATGTGTTGGTGAGTGAGTGTAGTGCTAAGGCCTTATATTTCTTTTCTCTTAGGCATCGATTTTGGAAAGTGATGCTAAGAAGTCCCCAAGATGGCCAAGGGATATCTGACAATCCTACATGACATTGGTAATGTCTCGGTGCAACTTAGGGACATCCCCTGTGTAGTGTTAGATCTTAAAAGATAGGCTCATCTGAAAATGGTTATCTCTTGTATTTAGATCCATAAAAATAAATCTATATCCATAGATAACAAACTTGGAAAAATACAAATGCTTAAAATGGCTGGATAAAAGGAAACAAAAGCTGTAAATGCCATATTAGCAAAGAGGTAAAACACAATTATTAAAAGAAAATTACTAATATCCAACAACAAAAGAAGACAAAACTCACCCTTGGCCTCTGAAGGAACCAAAAAATGTGCTTCCCTCTGAAGTAATCTGAAATCCTTACACCTTTGGGCCAGAAGAATTATTAGATAGTCCATTAATATTCAATAGTTGATGTGCATTTGTGCTTTCCAAAACATCTTGTCCATTTTCCCACTCCCTCTGCAATTGCCTAGACGATGCGAAATTGGGAGTGGAATAATGGCTTGATATTTCTATAGAACCTTCTGATCTTGCAAATAAAAATCTTGACTGCTTGCTATTCTAAGACTTCCATGAAATTAATATTTCATTTGACAACCCATTGCATTTATCAGTCTCAACAAGGAGCAAATTTGCTAAATTGTGAGGGCTATTTAATACACTATTATCTGAATCAAAATTCAAAGACAATATGTTTGAAATTATATTGTTTTCTCCAACATCTGAGCCATTCATATAAACTTATGGAAGGCTATTACACACTAGATTCTCCAAGCATTCTAGCTTTCCAAAATTGGCATTAGAATCTCTAGCAATTTCTACTTTCTTGGGAATTTGAAAACCAGTACTTGTACTTCTATTGGTTGCATCTAACATAGAATCATTTTCAAAATTTTGGATAGAGCTTGTAATAGTATTTCTAGCTTCTGAAACTGATATTCCTCTAACATAGGCTCATTTTCACAATTTTGGATATAACCTGCACTAGTCTTTTTAGTAGTTGAAACTAACCTGTACTAGTATTTCCAACTTCTGAAACTGATCTTTCCTCTAACATAGGTTCATTTTCACAATTTTGGATAGAACCTGCACTAGTCTTTTCAGCAGTTGAAACTAATCTTTCCTCTGCTTTATGATCAGTAACTCCAAAGCTGTCACCGTCACCATTAAGGTTGCAAGTATTTACATACTTTTGATGAATAGAACAATCTGGCAAAACCAGTACTTGTACTTCTATTGGTTGCATCTAACATAGACTCATTTTCAAAATTTTGGATAGAGCTTGTACTAGAACCTGCACTAGTCTTTTCAGCAGTTGAAACTAATCTTTCCTCTTCTTTATGATCAGTAACTTCAAATATGTCACCATGACCATTAAGGGTGCAAGTATTTACATACTTTTGATGAAGAGAACTAATATCCAACAGAAAAAGAAGACAAAACTCACCCTTGGCCTCTAAAGGAACCAAAAATGTGCTTCCCTTTGAAGTACTATGAAATCCTTGCACCTTTGGGCCAAAAGCATTATTAGATAGTCCATTAATATTCAATAGTTCATGTCCATTTGTGCTTTCCAAAACATCTTGTCCATTTTCCCACTCCCTCTGCAATTGCCTAGACGATGCCAAATTGGGAATGGAATAATGGCTTGATCTTTCTATAGAATCTTCTAACCTTACAAATAAAAATCTTGACTGCTTGCTATTCTGAGACTTCCATGAACTTGATATTTCCTTTGACAACCCATTGCATTTATCAGTATCAACAAGGAGCAAATTTGCTAAATTGTGAGGACTATTTAATACACTATCATTTGAATCAAAATTCAAAGATAATATGTTTGAAATTATATTATTTTCTCCAACATCTGAGCCATTCATATAAACTTCTGGAAGGATATTACACACCAGATTCTCCAAGCATTCTAGATTTCAAGAACTGGCATTAGAATCTCTATCAATTTCTACTTTCTCGAGAATTTGAAAACCAGTACTTGTACTTCTATCGGTTGCATCTAACATAGACTCATTTTCAAAATTTTGGATAGAGCTTGTACTAGTATTTCCAGCTTCTAAAACTAATCTTTCCTCTAACATAGGATCATTTTCACAATTTTGGATAGAACCTGCACTAGTCTTTTTAGCAGTTGAAACTAATCTTTCCTCTACTTTATGATCAGTAACTCCAAAGCTGTCACCGTCACCATTAAGGGTGCAAATATTTACATACTTTTGATGAAGAGAACAATCTTTAGAACAATAATCATCCACTAAAAATTGGACTTTTCCATAAAGGGAGGCACCTCTTCTTTTGAAGAAATAAAGTTTAAAGCAACCTTCACCATATGGTTTTGCAAAGTGTTCTTCATAATTGTTTTGATACCTATCATCAAATGGAGACCTTTGTAGACAATTCTCAACATGTCTTCCTGAAAGCATTCTACTGCTTTTATTTAGAGAAAAAACATTCACTTCACTGTTGCTTTGAACAACAGAGTTGCTTTGAGGGACAGAGATTGGAAAGATATCTTTAGAAAGTCCAACACAGACAATACAAGATGACACTGAAGCTGCATCTATTCTTTTACTTCTTGTTGTTTCAATGTGCCCACTGCCCAGCTCAGATGAACCCTTGTGTGCGTCAGAGGACAAATTCTTCAATAGACTTTTAAAACCTTCATGACTCCTACATTTCATAGTAGGATCAACTAAACTGGAATTCTTTCCATGTAAAGCTTCCCCAGTGGTATTTACACGTGAATTTAATTTTATATATGTTCCACTCATTGGTTTATGTTTGGTATCAATATTTTTTTTATATATAAACGTTGATGACTGCCCACCCTTATTGACCAACAGCTTGCCATGATCAGAACTCAACCCTGATGCCGCAGCTTCCACCACCAAGGCAGGGAGATTTAATGTTGGAGACACTAAAATTGAATGAGATGAACTTGTTTTAGGATTAGAGGAGCCCTAAACAGTTGGGATACTCATACTAAATGATTTTTCCTCTGCAGCATGGGAGCCCCTACAACAACCATTAAGGTCTCAATATTTAGTAAGATATGTAGGATTCCACCACAAACTCCTAAATCATATGGAAGATTATGTTCGCTAAACTTAATGTGTAATGTTACTCTGCACCAATCTAGGGGGGTGCTGGAAAACTAAACAAATATTCCATGACAAGAAACATATTTCATACCAAGATGCACTAGCTAGCAATACAACTGATCTTCCAACAGCTCCACTAGCAAGGGAAGTCTCAGCATTACCTCCCATGTTCTAGTTTCACATGGAAATATGAACAGGTATATATTATTAGGAAATGAAAAGGAAGCCATGTATAAAGAATCTAGAAGACAATCACTGAAGTAAAACATAAGCTGTCTAAAAAAAATACACATTAGCTTCTACTAATGATTATTTAGGACTTAATCAGAAGCTATTTAATAATCTAATATGGAAGCATAGAAAAAGCTGTCTGCACAGATATCAATAACAATTGCTAAAGATAATTGGACAGAAGTACAATATACTAAAATGCTAATGTCACTTACAGGAGCCAATGATTTGCTCAATTTACTTGAAGAAGATGATCCAAGCAAGGAAACCTCTACCACTGGTGGAGGTAAACAAAGTCCCCAGTGTTGTTGTGAAGGATTTGTAACATCATAGAACTTCTAAGTTTTGTTGCTAGAAAAATAGGACATAGAAAATAAAAAATCATAAAAGCTAAATGTGAAATATTTTTTAAAACAATTTAGCCCAATAAAGAAAAATTTCTAAATTAATAAAAATATTATGTCGAATGTTTCAAAATGAACTAAAAGAGATAACTGGGGCAACAAAACAATAAATATTACATCCCAAAATTGGTTCCACATGTCAACAATGATTGTCATCACAACACAAAATCTATATCAATGATTGTCAACACAACCTCTAAAAAATCTACATCAAAAAATAAAAGCATAGGAACCCTCCTATCAAATGGTTTCCTTATATTTCTCATCCATGGTATCCCTGCCATCATAAATCTCTCCCCAAAATGGCTTGCAGTGTCTGCATTTCAAATAATCTCAATTGTTGGTGTTGTGAATTTCAACAGAAGTCAATCTTGATCCACCACTTCCCATCAATCACCAGTCTACACAGTACTCCTCTCTGAATTTGACTATCTCCAAAAATACTAAATCTCACTCACCATAGACAATAATGCAACTTTCACCTGTACAAAGTGATGCAATAGGAGGAAGTTTGAGGCACATCTTGTCTCAGCAACTTTCAACGAATCCAGCTTGAAGAATTGCCAAAAAAATGGCTTTAAGTTGATGATGGTTTATGATGGATTCTAGGGTTGTTATTGCATGATGGTTTATCAAAACTTTGGTTTATGAGTTTCCATGCATCAAATCAAAAGGTTTATGAGTATTGGCTCTCGAGTAAGCTCTATTAACATCAATCACCACAAAACGATACCTCTCTTTCACAGCTTTACTAGAGGAACCACACCAATCCCCCAGCTCGTTCCTTAACTCCCGGTCCTCTTAGTAGAACTAGTAGTGCTACTTATGCTAGATATTCTTAGAACTAGTAGTGCTACAGATTGACAACAGTGCTACCTATTAGTAGAACTAGTAGTGCTATTTCACATATATGTTTTTATAATTTCTTGTGGTTTGTCTTCCCAAATCGGTATGCAATGGCTATGATGAATAAAAGTAGATAATTTAGAAGTCTAGGCCCTGAAATGAAAAAGAAGTCTAAAAGGAAAACTAGTCTAAAAGGATATCATACTGATGTAATGTTCATTCCAGAATAAAAAATGAATTCTCAGAAGATGGAGGGGTAATAAAACAATCTCTCCATGCAAGTACATATGTCTTAAGATCAACATTGATTGAATAAAGCTTCATGGTGGCTATAATGTATGGACTCTGGAGTAGAATAATGTTGACATCAATGCACAAGAACTCAAACAAAAAATTCATTGCTAGTATGACTCCAGAAAAGATCCAAATATGTCTTTGATACTTTTATACAAAAGTACTTACTTTTTCTTGTCAATGTCTGGTATGTCACTCTTCTCTTCCTTCTCAACAATAGCCTACAAGATTTTAGGGGTAAGCCAGTAAGACACTCATTTTCTAGCAAAAAATCTCAAGCAAGGTAGTAAAAAAGACCTATCCGCATTTATATCTACTGTATTATTTGACTGAGAAAATATTCAATAGCCTTACAAATAAAAGGATGTCTTAATCTGGCATTAGTTCACGAGTTTACAGGAATTCTATCAGGGTACTTGTCACGGATTCATCCAGCCTCTAATTGCCTCCTCTCTGTCACAAATACCAAAGACATTAGTCATAACTTATATTCTTAAAAGAAATTAAAGCTTTCAGAATATTGAATACAGAACAAAACCAAATCCTCGATATACAAAGGAAAAATCCATATCGAAGCCAGATGGCATTTATTGAAAGCAATTAATTTTAAAGAACATACTTTAGTAATGTAATATTTTATTTGCTTCAAACTTTAGGAAGAAGCTTTGCAAGACCCTGAACATTTTTCACCTAGAATTGAAATAGCAGCACTGACAAACGCAAAAATCAACCCTGAATTGGATGATACTTGTTTAGTGTATATACAAGATGAATTTACACCATTGTATTTTAATAAAATATATACCCTATAAAATAATCTACTAGATTTAGTAGATAGTATTTTGCAATACAATCTACTAAACCATTTTGTTTTTGTGGGTTGCTCTAGTCTATAGACTTTCCTTGCACCTATTTTTCCATTGCAATAAAAGGATGGAATATATCATACCTACACTTTTTATTATGATCAGAATAATTTTATAATAAATGACCAGATATCAGTTGGAACTTGCTGGAAACTGCTCAACAACATTCTCAAAATAAGTTGAACATAAATGCCTGCCTAATAATCAAGAGAAGAATGCCATAAATGTCCAGGGCTTACTTGAAATCTCTTGTGACTGTTGGTCATTATCTGTAATATGCTAATGTGGCATGAGCTAACAAAATCAAAATAGGTCATCTCTAAATAGCCCCCTTTGCTTTTTGGAGAAATGCATTGTCATGTATAAAATGAGGGAAAGATCATAAAAATATAGGATCTATTGATGGCTCAGTCATTATTTCCTTATGAAATGTGATGTTAGGATTATACCTTTTAAATATAATAAATAGTTGAACCTAGTTACTACCACTTTAGAGGGAGAATCTATAGAAAGAGGAAAATTATTACAATAAAATCAATATTCTATTACTCTTTAGAAAATTTCCATGATACTGATGTTGAGCTAGGGTTTTCCTACTCTGTTGTACCTAGATCCTACTACTCCCTCATTTATTGTTAGTTGTACTTAGATCCTACATTCCCTTTGAATATAGGCAGTTGGTTGCACTCTCAAGACCCATTGACCTTTTTGTTGGTCATTTGTTGTATTAAGAAATATATGACATCTATAACATCCACCCCCATTTAATTTCTAAGGAATCACCCACGGGCCTATTAAAAATAGTGGGGCTGTACAAATAGAATGACATACAGAAACATAGTGACTAGAGAGAGAGGGAGATAAAGCAGAAGAGCTAAATATAAAGTTGTAAACCTTTAAGAGACATAGGAGGATGCATACCTAGAGGATGTTCCTTTTTGAAGTTATTCTTTTCCATTGCTAAATGTCCTTGTTTATAGATTGACTTACTTTGTCCAAAGCAACCAATTTCACCTTCCTGCAAAATAAGCATACGAATGAAAATAAGTAAAATGCACAAAACATGCAAAATTGCAAATCATTAAACAGTTTCCTTGGCTTGTGAGCATGACAAATACATCCGATGATTGAGACTTCCAGCTGATTGAGAAATTTATCATCCATGGGTACATAGGTAAGAAGGTATTAGTAAACCTAAGGACCTATATTACAATCCAAGGCACTCAAAGCATGACCCTTTGAACAAGATACAGTGACAGGGCTATAGTGAATGGGATCTAGCTCAAGTGGTTGGGAGGAAGAATGTTATCCTCTCCACCTGGGTTCAAATCCCACTTGTGGCATGTTCACTCTTTGTGAGTTGATTGTTGACTAGGACTATTGATGATTCAATTGCTGATGGGGTTAGAAAATTACCGGTGCAATCTCATTCTCACTACAAGCTCAATGGTGTGACAAATTGTATTCAAAGGAAAAAAGAGTGACATGACTATGCAATTTATACCATCAAAGCCCAAATAACTACCCAATCATGAGGCTTGAACAAATTTCATACAAATAGTTGACCATTCAAACACCATTTTTTGATAAATGTTTATGAAATTGAAACACATTTCCAAAATTAAAATAATTAAAAAAACAACATTTTACAGTACTTGAAAACATGATTCACATGATTCATAAAGTGAGAAAGGGGCCCACCTATAAATATAGACTAAAATATTGTCTTGTAAAATCTCAAGAACTAAATTATACAGAGCTTTCATTGATTTCTTAAAACAGAAATGAATTACATAGTTTTCCTAGAGACAATAAATGAAGTTTGAGCATCTTGAAGACATTTTGCAAATATCATTTGCATATTAGGCCTATCAATTTTAACATACTGGAACAACCTTAACCAAATTTTGAAGCCAAAGTAAATTTTATATACATCAACACTAGATACAGTACATGTTTACATTGGGCCCCATGACCACACTGTAGGGACTTTTGTCAAGCCAGACATCAATCCTCAGGAAAATCATTAACCACCTTCATGAAATATGATCAAACCACCTCAAACAATGATCCTTCACAATACAGAGATATGAGCTTGGCTCATGGGTTTAGATTAGCTCTTCGGAAATTCGCAGAAGAAATCATGGTCACAATTTGCAGAATTAAGGTAGTTTGCAAAAGAAACCATTGTGCCAATAGGCACATCACCTCACAGTAAGGGCTTCTAGAAACTTCAGGAAAGTGATTCAGCTCCAAGCTAGTTGATTGATTCAAGCTATAAATAGGTTGGTTTTGAATCCCTAGTTTTTGGTTCTTCTTTTGTTCTTATTCCAGTGGCTTCAATTCATGCTTTTCAGCATTATGGGTTTGTGGTTTGCTTGGTTTTTAGTTTAGAATCCCCTCTAGCTCTCTCTCTCTCTGTTCTTTGAGCTATCCGACATCGACCTTGGTTCTACTATGGGGGTTCATTTTGTTTTCAATATAGTCCTCCACTTGTTACCAATCTCGACGCTCAACCTTCAGCACTCTCAACCAACCTCTCCTTCATCTTATTCAACTCCCCAATTCTCAACATGGCTAGAGCAGCCCAAAGCAGAGACCCTCACAAGGGAAAGAGCATTATTTTTGAACCAAGGGTTCAAACCTTGAGACTTCTATTTCAGATCTACCCCAGACCGCATTCAACTTGAGATTTTTCTAACATTAAGTAATGGTTGGAAGTTTAACAAGACTATACTCAAGATGTAGAAATCCAGGAAAACTTGGGCCCTTTTGTTCCTGATCCATAATACCAAAGCCCAAGAATCCAAATACTTTTGTGCCGTGGTACTCTATTGGCAAATTAAAACACTTGGGCCTCTCCTAGTCGTCTGGTTTTCTCATTCTCTATAACTTTCTTTCATTATTAATATAAATACTTACTAGCTTATAAAAAAAATAGCACACATTATAAAGTAAACCAGATATGTATGACATAATAATCAAATTTTCATAAAAAATATGACATGATAAATTAGTGATTATCTAATTTACATTGAAACTCTATATTCATTGAAATTATATATATATATTTTTGTGTTTACTTGTGACATTTCATGAACCCATGGATGAAAAAGGACACTTTTGCAAACTTTGTTTGCATACAATATTCAAAACAGAGTTTTGAAAGCCATATTAAATAATTATTGATGTTTACTTGTGACATTTCATAAATCCACATATGACAAGAGACCCATCTATGGTCCCCTTCCAAAACCATATCAATATACGATATACAAATAAGAGCTAGGAAAGGCATGCCCATTACAAAGGTATATGGTGGTGATATGGTTCCTTATTTCATTTATATGCAATTTGCAATAGCACACAGAAATATGTGTCTAGATTCCTGATTATCTTGACTTGATGCAGTACCCATTAGAACACTTTTCTCTTTTTCTAGGTTTTCCCTTTCTATTTTCAACCTTGCTTCTTGTCTAGCAATTTCAGCTTGTAAACATACACCACTCAAAGGAATTATTTTGTTTACATCATGAACAACAACTGAAAACAAGAGGATATTGCAGTCATAGATGGACTTAAATAGTCATTTTGAGTTTGCAAATGCTAAAAGAAATTAGTTCACGATAAACAAAAGGATCTAGAATTTGTCAATAACATTGTGTTAACTATCTGATTAATAGTTTCTCCAAGTAAGGAAATGCACTGATGCAATAAATAGTCAGTATATATGACCTAAAGCCCAAGAAAACACAATTTACAACAAGTCACCTTGTTGTAGTATATGGCCAAGCATAACCTAATGATATCTATAGAATTCTTTAGTAAAACATCATCATCACTTAAAACTTGAAAAGGAAAACCTGCAAGACATCACTGCAAATGCAGAATAGACCTTTTGACTGGTAATTTCAATGTACTTGAAAGTCTGAGCCACTGAAATGCTCTTAAAATCCCAATAGGTAATATATGTGTGCCCCATCAACCTTGACTGGCACATGTTAATGAAAACTAACTATATTTAGTTAAGGGCCACTGGAATCATGATTTTTCAAAGCACAAAAGCACAAGACACAGTATTTTGCACACAATTGACTTCATTTCCTATTGCATATTATGTTTTAACACATTTATAGTTCCTATTTCTTTTGAAAATTGTACACTGAAGATAGATTGTATCTCTAGGAATAAATAGCTCACTCTAGAATAAATAGATCTTATCTTGAAACCATCTATCCTATCATATTTTGTCCCTAATACTTTTATCAAAGTAGGTTTCCCAACTAAAATGGTCATTACCTCTTTAACACCCCTTCCCAACAACCATTTTATTTTCTTTTACGCCAAGAATCTTCCTAAACTTCTGAAACTACTCATTGCTCAATGCTTTCCTGAAGATTTCAGCAAGCTAAACTTCAGTCCTGTAGTGTGCCACCTCAACTTTTGCTTTTTGCACCTATTCTCCGTAAAAAAATGATAATCGATCTGAATATACCTAGCCTTTCCAGAAAACATCATATTTTTTCTTAGTTAAATCACACTCTCATTAGCACAGTAGATGGGTGTGCCTTGACGTTGTTGAAGGCTAATGTCACAAAGAATGCTCCTTCACCATATAGCTTCACAAATGGGTATAACTACTGCTTTGTATTATGCCTTGTGGAGATAAATTAAACAGTTTGTTGGCTTCATAAAAATCCATGAAACTACTCCTAATTCCATGTTGAGAGAGCAGCCTCTGGTGGATTCTATTTCATTGATGGAACATGCATCTTACCCAATCGGAATCTATGTACAGGACCAAGTTGAAGTCATGACCTTGCGCATGTTCAAGTCCATAATACAAGGTACAACCATACAATTCTCTGTGTTTACTTCAACAAATATCTTTGGGACTTTCGATGAAGTGCGACATAATCCCAACTGCATAAGCCAAAAATCTGATTTGATCGTAGTAAGGACAATACTTTCAACTCTAGACCAATAGTGAATCCCTTTTTAGAACTACTTTCATATACAATATCAAATAAGAGTTCTCAAAGCCAAATTATATAATTATTGATGCTTACTTCTGGCATTTCATAAAATGATAAATTCACAGATGACAAGAGACCCATCTATGGTCATCTTCCCAAACTATAGTAGTATATAATGTGAATAAGAGATCTAAAATTCATGACCATTGTGAAGGTGTATGGTTGTAATATGGTTCTTTATTTCATTTGGATTCCCTAAGTAAATACATTTGACCTTCTAATGGTAGATGCAATAGCTCGAAGAGAAATTAGTGTCCTTATATTGGTAGATGTGGCAACGTGAATTCCCCAAATAGATAGGCCATGATGTTGTGTAAAGGTGAATATTGAGGTGATATTTTCCATGCATGCAGAGGACCCCTTTGTAAGGATATCCTAGGGAAATCCAAGAGAATCCAAGTATATTCATATATATTGTGACAATAATTTCATCTATGCAGGACTCCTTTTGGGCATATCCTTGGCAAATTCAAACAAATATGGATCATATCCAAGGATCCTTACACCAAGTCCAAAAATCCCAATAACTCAGATAAACCTACATAGATCCATCTTAAGGATCTATCAAGTGGCAAGAGGGAACAAATCCCTTGAGGTGTAAACCCTTTTTAAAATGAAAAAATTGAGGAAACGTTTGTCCCTAAAGGTATTTGTTCCCTTTTGACACTTGGAAAATATAAAGTTATGATAGATCAATACTAGTGGTTATTACTTTTGTTATTCTCATTTTTGGGGTCCTCTTGGCTTTTACATATTGTACATGGATGTGAAGGGTTTTTTAGTCCATTTATTTTACCGTCCTAACCTGATGCACTGTGAGAACAAATGGATAGTAGTGCCTCAAAAAGGATACTAAATGTTTGAATAAATTCTTATTATAACATCTTCTTAGTCTAAATTATGAATCCAATATTTTTACACAATGCTTGCATGCATATCTCAAAATTGTTTCCAATAGACAACTGTAAAACTCTACAAAACATATTGAGAAATGAATGCATTTTAACATAATCAACATAAACAAGAAATATAAATAAAGTTGTTATAGGTACAGGAATTCATCTCATATCCCCTTCATGGACCTTATTTCAAATTGAAAAATAGTTGCACTTAAGTTTCTTGTAGCAAAACTGCATTTTTCCCATGTCCTCTTAAATGCATGAGCTTTTTCAGAATTGGTCCAAGTGTATAGACTACAAATAGACCATCATGTTATTGCTATCCTCAACCTGCCATCCCTTGAAAAGTTTGGGGATGTGATCTAGCCATCCGAGGGGTAGGTCCCCCCATCTCAGAAACTAGTGCAACATTCAATATCGAGTTTGCATATCGAATGAAGAAAAACTAACAAAATTCAGAAACTTGTAGTAGGCACCAAATATGGACATATTGCCAAAATTGGTTTTATTCTCCTTGTTAGTAATCTACAAAAAGATTGTAATAGAAGAACCGAGGGCCATATGAAGAATTGGCACATCAAGGGCCAGGTGATGCCTTGCAAAAGCAAAAGGCTGTGGCCAACTGCTCCTAAAATGTGATTTTTCCACCAAATTATGGAAACTATGGAACACATAGACCAGCCAGCCCAGCATAAAGGCTAAATCTACCAAGGAGTTGCTCAAGAAATGGGGAAAATCCATGGGATAAGAAAAAGTTATGAAGAAAATATGGGCTCAAAATCTAGCCTAGATAAGAGTCTACTAACCATAGCAAATTAGAAATGGAACAATATGGACTATTTTCATCCTGTTGGCTGCTTGGTTTTTGAATCTGATATGGAAGAATTTTGCATTGAGTTATGTTATGTATAGTTCAGTTCAAAGTTCAAACAATGCCCATCATCTAGTTAATAACTTTACTTGTAAACAGAGTATTAACATCAAAGCTAGTATGGATTCATTTCAACAAAAAATCATGTTGCCTCAAATCAACAAAAGGAAATTGGCAATCTAAAATAAGCAGATCCAAATTAAGGTAGATGTAAATCAATGCCAGATCCAAGAAAGTCAAACACTATCCATAGAAATATAGTAACAGAAGAACTGTTGAGAGCCAGATAAACAAATAGCCCATCAAGGGTCTAGACTCTAGATAATTTCTTGGAGAAGCAAAAAGATGTGGCCAACTGCTCCTAAAATGCGAATTTTCCAACAAATTGAGGAAACTATGGAACACCTGGACAAGCCATCCCAGCACAAAGGTTAAATCTATCAAAGAGTTCCCAAGAAATGGGAAAAATCCACAAGATAAGGAAATGTTCTAAAGAAAATATGGGTTCTAAATCTAGCCTAGATGATAGTCTAATATCCATAGCAATGGACCAATCTGGACCATTTTCAGCCTATGAGCTTCTTAGTTTTTGAATCTGATATGGAAGAGCTTTCCATTAAGTTATGTTATGTATATTAGTTTTATTTCACAGTTTAAACAATGTCCATAATCTGATTTATATGTAAATAGATTATTAAAAATAGAGCTAGTATGAATTCATTTCAAAAGAGCTGTGATAGGAGTAGGTACAGTAAGAACAAAAAAATGTGTTGCTTGAAATAAACAAAAGGATTTCAGCAAACTCAAAGAATCAGATCCAAATTGAGGTAGATATAAAATTTAAACTTATTATAAATCAATGCCAGATCAAAGAAAGTCAAAAAATGATTGATCCCTTCAAACTGCCGGACTCAAGTTGGTTCAAAGAAAACTTTTGAAAGATGGTCTAATGTAAACTCTAGATAGAAAAGACTGGTTGTTATCAGAAATTTCCATGAAAGGGAAAGGAATAAGGAAAGCATACCTGGAAGAGGTGTAAAGAAACAAGATGACTGAAATCCAAGGTGCACTAGTAGGAATGAGTGAAGCAATGACCATGGGAACCAAGCCCAAATATGTGAAACAAAAGGGACTCTAAACTCCTCATAGATCTCCTTACTGAATAGGCAATTAGTAGGTCATGGGAACTGGTCTAGCACATTGAATGGTGCTTTTTAGAGGATAAGAAGAATTTCAATCTAGTAATATTACAACATGTGAGCAGGAAAGAAAACTAGATGGCTAGCAAAGCCATCACACTGAAAAGTGATGGAGGGATAGAAATGGTCACATCAAAAGAAAACAACAATACATCATATACTGCTTCAACAAACACACACTTAGAAATAAAAAATACTTCACTTGGAATGTAAATCAAATCATAGAACAACTAAGAACCAACTCTCATAGTTTAACATGTGAATAAGGAAAATGGGAACAACCAAACGAGCCACTAGATGGAAGGGTGTGCGGGATATGTGTGAATGGGAGTAGAAAATTGAGCAGCGTTTTCTTCTATTTTATATAGCATAATAAAAAATCACGGAGATATAAAAATTGCATATCAAATGCCAGGGATCGATATTCCAGAAGGATCTGGTGGGAGGTACATCGAAGTTGGTATGGAAAAAGATGCGTGCAAGAAGAATACAGTTGAAGGCAGAGACATCTGTTTATTGTCACATTTTGCTTTAAGCTCTTTGAATATGTTACACAGAAGAAAAAACTTTTTTTATCTCATAGATGAGTGACAATTTAATAAATCAATCCATCTATCTATCCACACGAGATTATAAACTCTAGAATAAATCAGATGCTTTCCAATAAGGGGCTGGACACTGGGTTTGTTTCCTTTTGTTTAAAGATGAGCACATCCACAAACTTCAATCTAAGTAACTCCATAACCTCAGGTATATTCTATTAATATAGATCTATGACCAAAAGAAACATGGATCCAACCAACGTATAATATAAGGGACCAAAAAGCCACACCATCTACTGAATATTGACACAATAGCCCACAGAAGCATGTGGACTACAATCTGATCTAGATCTATGTGAAAAGCCATGATCTACAAGATTTGTTGTTGGCTTCCAAATGAGCTACTAGGTCCTCAAAATGCTGCAACACTAGTTGGTCTACCCTACCTTCAATATGTTAACAAAGAATCAGAAAAGAAAGTTGGAACAAAACAACAAGAAAGCAGGAAGGCGTTTTGTAAACTGTGACGATGAATAAAAAATTGAACCTACACTTGAAACCCAGAGAGAAGGTACCATTTAATGCATAGAGGACATATCAAATGGAAAATATCAAAAATATCTATTAGTGGTTACAAAGCACAATAGTAATATATATTGTACATGTGGGAGAAGAAATAAACATGTCTCAAAAATGTGCTACTGCTGTTGAATGAGTGCACAGACAGTGCTACTACTGTTGAATGAATGCACAGGTTTCTATATCTGGGGCATCAAACAAAACAATTATTTAGAATATATTTTGACCACGCCCCACACCATGCCCCACACGGGCTCTAAGACCAAACCTGCAGTAGCCGAGGAGGAGGGTGGTTGCATCCTACTCATATTCATGATGATGATGATTCTCCTCTAGCAGCAGAGGTGGAAGAAACATAGATCCATAATAGTTCTTTGCAATGGATGGGTCACAGCCAGAATAGTTCTTTACAATGGATGGGTTACCTTATAATTAGTAAGGGTCATAGCCATCTTAGTGAAATCTTTGATTCAACCAAACTAAAACCCATAAACTCCCAATCCAAAAAAAGGACAAGATGGTGTCCACTTAAGGCTCAACTGTTGGTGGAAAACCCCCAGAATGGGTGATCTATCCCAAATACCATCGATTCCCTTGGCCAAAGGAGCAGGTTGAAAAAGAAATTAGATCATCCGATTATGCCAGTACATCCGAAATGAGAAATGAGAGCATCTGATTATACCATTACATCTGAAATGACATAGGAAAGGGTTAATAATAAAGTAGATATAGATGATAAAATGACAAAAGCTGTAGGGTTTTGTTGGTTGAAAATTGACTGAAAATAGATATGTTGGTAGAAACTCATTCCTATATTATATTTGATTTGGACAAACAAAAATAAATAAAAATGTCGAGACATGAGGAGACAGAGATGCATACAGATGTGGAGTGTATGTGGAGTGGAGTAGCATGGATTTTATTCTCATACATTCTTTATTCTTTTGTATCTGCGGTGAATGCCATAAACAGGTCGTTAAGAGATTTCTAAGGAGATTTCATATCATAGAAAGAAAAATATTATATTAAGAAGACAAAGCAAAGAAGAGAACGTGCCCGGGGGATATGGGCCAACTTCGAGCATTACTTACTTTTGAATGGGATCTCCCTCTATATCTCCAGCAGGTGGTTATGTAGCATTTTCCTCTGCTGAAATGGATGGTGCCCCCACTTAGGTTGGACCCTTGATTGCCTGTTTGCTTGCGATTGGGGTTTACTACGGGTAACCTAGATGCTACTCTTGGCTGCTTAGGTGATCAAACCCAATCAAATTCGTAATGAGCAATTGTTGTTAGGAACCGTCTAGGCAAGACTATGGTGGCATACATTCTGCATTGGAAAACCCTCTGGAAGAGATGAATTACCCTTGCACCTTGCTTGGGTGCTGCAAGCATTTGATAAATGGATTGTTGAATTCATTGGACCTATTAACCACATGACCAGACACATTCTCTATCAGATTTCCTTCCCATATAAGAGCGTTCCAGATATCCAAATCCATTTTCCGTCAAGGCGACCACCATTCTCTATCGCAAATATAGGTGGGCAGAGATGCCTACTCTCAAAGACTCAAACAAGCACTGACATTCAGATTCAAGAAAGACACAACAAACCAAACGAGAAGATACGATCATCTTGAAAGCAAGAAACGAGAAGACGAACCAACAAGTGGAAATGCCATGGCCATGGAAAGAGGAGATGAAATTGCAGAATCGAAAATGCCATAAATGCTGAAATGGAAAGATTGTGATTTTGATTGCCCGCCTGCCATTGTTGGTTCTCTCCATTCCCTATTCAATCCAAAGTTTACAAAAGTTTTAAAAGGAAACAACATAACACAATTCAATCTGAAGCTTAAAAAGGAAACAAGCTAAAGCACCGGTTAAACAAGAAAAATGTAAACAAATTTATATATAATATATTATATATTTGTCAAAAAAGTGATTTTTCCAAGGTGTAAATGAAAAAGTTATGGAATCTCTATTTATTGAAATATAAATTATATATTTTGTTCTAATTTATTGAAATTTAGATTATATACTTTGTTAAAATATATCTTAAAAAAAAAAAATTATAAATATAAAAAGAAACATGGTAGAATCTCTATATTAATGGTTTTTTTTTCATTGTAAAAAAATATGTAATTTGTTATTCATAAGAATCAAAATTACATCATAGTTGTTCATGTAAAATCCCCTTCAAAGTAGGCTAGAAGATAATATTAAAGCCCTGGGAAAAACATTACAATATCCAAAAATAAATGAGAGGGACTCTACCCATAGAAAGAAAAAATGTGGAAAAACAAAATAATTGTGAGACAAAAAATAGCAAGGCTCCAGAGAGTTGTCATATAGATACAACCTAAAACAGTCCAAAGAAAAACCGGAATGGAGAAACTAGAAGCTAGTAAAATGACCTTCAACAATCATGATTCCATTTGAGTACTTACATAAGTGAAGAATACCAAGGAAGTCTCCTATCACAAGCTTTGATAGGTTTTCAATGTCAGACTTGAACTCCTTGTACAGGTACCTGAAGGATAAAGAAAGAAAACACTTCTTTAGGAGCCCAATCCTTTTTAACCAGCAATCATAACTCAGTGACTGCAAATTGGTGAGACGTCTGGCCCAATAAATTATGACCTTTGAGTCGGCAAAATTAGAAAGCTAGAGAATAATTTTTTTTTGTGAACCATAAAAACCCCCATAAGGCTAAAAGTTCAGTAAAAGTATTGGTGCCACTCCCAAGACCCATCCTTAGCTTGAAACTGTGAGAGTCATCTATATGGACGATCATGCTAGTACCCCAATTTCCATCCTGCTCAACCCCATCAAAGAATCCATATATGGTATTGCATTCCAACACCGAGCTGATTCAAATATTTTAAAATTTTGGGGCACAATCTTTGTTCCATTACAGAAAACCTACCACAATCTAAGAAACAAGTAAAACTCCTTGCAAAGTTTAATCACTTCTTCTCATTTCTGCTTTAGTTTTCCTTTGGAGCGTGTGAGGAATGTCGATGTGCAAAAACTAGTGACCTTTTCAAATAGTGTCATTGCACGAGGGTGCTCATGCTTTTCCCAGGATGAAAGCTCAAAATGCATATGGTTATGAGCACATAGGTTGGAGATGGTGATAATTGTAAATGTAAAGTGGAATCATTAACTCTGGCAGCATTGATACCTGTAAAAAATCATAACAACTGGTTATTGATCGGAGTGATGAACATGATCAGAGTGGCAAGAACCATACCTTTGAAGTGCTCCAACTGGTCATAGTGAGATCTTGAATCGGCTTATCGTCTGCAAAAATAGGGTATCGAGTGTATAAATAGGGGAGAAAGGGTCGAACGATACCTTCAACCCATAAATATGAAGTTGACATGTTTTTTTGGCCATGCATGGGATGCATTTGGTAAGTCTACATGGAGGAGGCACATTCAAATGGTCGATTCTTGAGGGGATGTAGGACTATGATGCTTCTAGCTAGGTATCGATATGGTACTAGTTCTAGTACTTAATTCGTAATTGACGTAGGAACCTAATTTTCCTTTGGAATGCACTTAAACGGGTTTGTTTCAATTGTGCAGTAGAGATAAAGATGGTCAAGAGAAAATTTGTGCAATTTATTTGTTGGATCTCTGAAGATCAAGGTGCATGGCACCAATATTACTAATAGAAGGTAGAAAACTTACAAAAATTACACTTCATTGTCAAATTTGCAATTTTCCATGACACAATTAAAAATGACTAACATAAATGACTAATTCATATTCTTCTAGCTAGTCATTTTTTATGCCGTGACTAAATTAGTCATTTATGTTAGTCATTTTTAACTTTGTCACTTATTATCTAATAATATTTGTTAACTGGTGACTAAATTAGCCGTTAATTTTAGTCGTTTATAGTTGGGTCAATCAAAATTGCTCATATTTAGTAGTAAATCACTTGAAAAACCTGTGGTGACTAGAATTTTTAGTCACCTAGTAGCTAATTCCTCATTTCTTACTAGTGTTAGTTGGTAAATAAAGGGTCATTATTCAACCAAATTGATTGATAGAGACTAAAACCCTAATCCTACCCTCCATTTGTCCCATGACTACAGTCAAACCTCCATGAAGCATCAAGTTCTAGTTAAAAATGATTGTTATGCTGGCTATCTCGTGGTTATCACCAGAATCTACCATCATCTTATTCAAGTACCAATCGAGTGGTTAAACCCTCAAAATCAGCACCATATCCTCAGTACACTCCACATTTTATGCATGCATCCTTACTACTCAAGGCCATCCCTGAAACCAACCCGCTAATCTCCATTTATAGAATTTGAATTTTGGGTTTTGTAGGTACTAGAAGCATAGTACAAAGATGAAGAAAGGAGGACCTGCCCTCAGACAAGAGTTAGGTGACATTAACTATCTTGAGTCACATCTAGAAGTATGCCAATTTTTTAGAGATGCAGGGTGTTACAGGTTCTGTGAGAAAATCCAGGGTTCACACCAGCAAGTTGTAGAAGCATTTTCTCTTCCTTTTGATGGCTCTAAGACGTTGATAGGAAAATAAGAGTTCCAAGTTGATGAAACCCTAATTGTAGAGGTAGCAGAAATCCCAAGAATTGGGGAGAAATGGTTCAAGATCACCATTACTAACAATGTGGAATTTAGGTCATACTTCAAACCTAAACACAGAGATGTAGTGTGGAAGAAAATCATTCCATCCACCTAGCTAGAAGAGAGGTGGCATCAATTATTGAAAGCAATCTTGGTTTACATAACCTGTGAAGGAAGGTATAAGGGGGTGATGATATACCACTTCAAATTGATGAATCATTTTACAGGAAGGAGCCCTTTAAACCTACCTTTCTACCTCCACAATATCCTAACCAATATGGCACACCAAGTCAAGGCCCAACCCACTAAAATAGTAGGAAGGTTATCTCACCATGGCCTGATACAACTCATTGCTCAAGAACTACTATGAAGGAGGAACATAGCATGGGCATATTTTTTATTCTAGAATGAGTTTGAAATAGGCTTACAGCCAGAAGACAAAGGAAATTCTCTTTCAAAGAAATCCACCACCCTCAGGAGTGGAAAGAGGAAGAGGAGGGCTATCTCACTAGTGACAGTGGATTAGCCTTCTCCAACTTCTAAAACCAACCAAGCCAAAAGAAACCTGGACTTCAGTGGAAAGGAGAAGGAGGCCCCAACAAAAAGTGGAAATATTCTTAACTTACCCTACTCAGAATCAGAAGAAGAAAGGGATCAAGAAGTTGACCTAACAGAGCAGGTGGCAACAGAATATGAGGAGATTCCTTCACCAACACGAAGGAAAGGTCAAGAAGAACCAACGGCAGAGACCTCCTCAGGAAAACCTAGGTCTCATATAATAAACCAGCTGTTAGGGAAGATACATGAAATGGAGGTCTTAGAGACAGAGAGATAAAAAGAACTAATGCAATATTAACCAAGAAAAATACTCAATTGCATAATTCTCTGCTAGAAATGAAGGGGATGTATTTCTTGCAGGAAAAAAGGAATCTGAGGTTTATGAAGGAGAACACCAAGCTTTATAGGATGATCAGACTATTGAGGTGGTATATGAAGAATTCTAACTCAAACCCTAGCTCTCAATATTACTTTGCACTAGAAACCCTAGTAGAGGAAGCAACAAGCTTTCAGGATCATGAGGCAGCTCATGATGATGCTACTCTGTCAAACCCTATGCCATTGGAAGAAATACCGGAAGGGTGGAGGTAAAAATAGTAAAATTTTGATTTAAAGGCTAATAAATATTTTTTCAGAAAGAATAGCTTTCGACGACTTAGGCGAACGCAGTGGCTATTCATTAGCCACCAAAAGTAGAGCTTTCGGTAGCTAATGGACCCAAGATTTTGCTACCTTAACCACTAAAAGAAAAAAGGGGTGCAGAAAGATATTTTGACATACATAACCAGTTTTGGCAGATACAACTACCTCAAGGATGAATTATAAAGATGGAAATTGATGAAAAGCACCAGTGGAGGGGGTCACAAACCCTACCTGTTTTGAGGGTACGATCAAGGAGAAATGGGTCACAAACCCTACCTATTTTTGACCAACCGTGGATTATCTACAAGATAACAGATTACAGCTCTACTTCAGTAATAATTGCAGTTATCAAAGAGTTTTTCCAGTTTTGAGGGTGCGATCAAGGAGAAATGGGTCACAAACCCTACCTGTTTTTGACCAACCGTGGATTATCTACAATATAACAGATTACAGCTCTACTTCAGTAATCATTGCAGTTATCAAAGAGGTCAATGAGTGAACAAGTGTTAGAGTTAGATAGACTAGTACTTAAATTAGGGTTTTTGACCTAATTTTGCAAAAAAAAATTATTTTATCTATTTTTAGTAAATCAGATCCAACTTTTCAGGATTTGAATATTTTTGTAAAGGCTATAAAGCCTAATACTGATGTTGAAGCAAGGGATTGACTTCAGAGACTTTTCAACCCTTATTGTTATCAATCTTCTCATGTTATTCATCATTTAATATAAGATCTTTTGCCATGATATGTTCAGCTTCCATATCTTTTATGTTCTGTACTTGTGCTTGAATGTATGGTTCAAGTTTATTCTTTTTATCTAATACGAAATAGTTGTCATCCTATCTATGTGTTGATGAGTTGAACTACAAGTATTCTTTCTTGTTATTATTATCCATTCATATGTGATTGTTTTATGTATGAATCTGCCAACATAGTAAGTTCTCTATTTATTCACCTTATTATCAACCCTCTGAACATTGGTGGTTAGAAGCCTTATATTTTAATTGAGTTTTATGCATGTCTTGGGAGAGTGAGGTCTTGTAGGTCATCTGACTTGATCCATTTAGAAAAACCATTAAAAACATTGAATTTACCAGGAATCCTCGAGCTACAACCTAGAGGAGTTTCCTGGAGTGATAACAAATTGGCACTGTTGTCGGGGAGAGGAGATTGAAGTTCAGCTTCCCTGGGAGATGACATAGATCCTACTTTGATGATAGACAAAGACTGGACACTATTCTGGTTGTAATCATCTATCTGGTGACTCCATTGGAATAAGGTGGCTTTTGGAAGACCATGTACCTGAGAAAACCCTCAAGGGCCACCAGTAACACCTGTTTCAGATCCAGAAGAGATTCTAAGAAGAGCTAGGACTTCACTAAGACAGACCTCCAGAGCTGCAAGTGAAGCTACATCAGGTATTTCAAGAGGTATTTCTACTGTTATATCAAATAGACCTCCATTTCAATATCCTTCTACTGTAACATATAATTCTCAGGAATTTATAATTGAATCAAAATTTTTTAGGGTTGAGGAATCTTCAAGCACTTCTACTTGTGCAGATCCAATCCCTAGTGAATCCACTGAGATAAATCCACCCCACATATTCTCTCAGCTACCACCCACACCAGCAGTATCTTCTTCTGCCCTTTCCATACCCATTTCCCATATGGATACCCCTCTGACCAAAATGGAAAGGATCCTTGTTTCCAGATACGTCCCTCTAAATTTTCCCAACCCCCTCTTTGCTATGCCTACTAGATATTATCTGAAATACATGCCTAATTTTACTGGGGAGGGAGATTTCATAGCTAAAGAACACCTAGGGTCCTTCTAAAATTATGCTGAGAATATAAACATTGAACAAGAGGATGCATGGACTAGGGTTTTTGTGCAAAGTCTAGATGGTTAGGCTAGGAAATGGTTCAAAGAGTTTCCTGCTGGATCAATGGCAGGCATTGAAGCCCTAGATGACATATTTTTGAAGCATTGGGGAGAGATAAGAGACCACCTCTACTATATCACTGATTTTAGCAATCTTAAGAGAGAGAATGGTGAGTCTGTTTCTAACTTCACCAAAAGAATTAACAAGATGTTCAGCAAGATCCCTGCTGAGAT
Organism: Pseudotsuga menziesii; assembly: GCA_001517045.1. Taxonomy (NCBI): domain Eukaryota; kingdom Viridiplantae; phylum Streptophyta; class Pinopsida; order Pinales; family Pinaceae; genus Pseudotsuga; species Pseudotsuga menziesii. The sequence continues at coordinate 258,912 of LPNX011062937.1, forward strand.
CAAGCCAACTAACACTTCAGCCAAAATCACCTATTCCAATGCCTTTTGTTAGGTCATGTTTTTGTTTTCTATCTTTTAATACTTTTGTTTATGTTTTGAAGTTTGGTATTATTCTTTACTCCTAGAAAATTTTGTTGTTTAGGATATTTTGAATTTTTTCCCTTTAAGATTTCATGTTATTTGTTTTCTTAGCTTTATTTTTGAAAATTTTAGTTTGATTTCATAATCAGAGGGATTATAGAAGGCTTATATGGATTAAAAGGTCTAAATAATATCATAAAAGTTTAATTAGGACTTCTAATCCAAGTTTAAACCTGTATCATTAGCTTAATTTTTGTAAATCATTAACCTATACTTTCTTGTAGCGCAAGCCAAAAACAAATGCACACAGGCGCTACAAGAAATTCGCACAAGCTAAAAATCATCATTTTTGGTTTAGTTTTCTTCGGGATTCTCACACATATGGTGTCAATCATACTGTGTGATGGATTTGATATGTGTCTCTTGTATATTAATCACTGTGACAGTTGTGAATATCATCATGAAGGTGAATCATGGCGGTTTCTTGTAGAGGTGATGCAATAATGATAATAGACCGTAATGAGACAAAGGTGTGTTGAATTATGTTTTCCTTGAAGTGCACGTAGAGCAGGTGAAGGTCATGGCGAAAAATTAGCACATGGTAATCGAAATTTTGAAACACAACGAAAATTAGGGCTTTCAGGAGCAGTTGTCTGGAGTGGCCAAAGTAGTCAGAGAAGATTGGAGCATGCAATTTGACACCTGACAATCGAGAGAACAAGATTCCAGCAGTTGGATTAGTCGTTTTAATAGGTAGTCTGCGAACCATTACCAAGGTTCATAAATTTGGGGTTTTTCTAAACAAACGATTAATGAGAGAATTGATGACAGAGTATTAGTTTTTAAACCTAATTCATGCTAAATGATGAATTCTTAGTTAATGGGTTTAAAGTATTTATCAGTTAAACGAGAGAATTTAGATTAGGGTCTTTTGGGTTCCCCTATATAGTATTGTCTGTCAGTTTATCAAAATTTGAAGACAATTAGGCTGTGTTTTACTGATAGAAGCTATTTGAAAATATTTCAAAATGAAAAAGAGTGGTAAGACTAATAGGGCGGAACCCTCAGACTTAAGCTGGGTCCAAAACTTTCTAGATTGTGCACAATTGTTTGCAGAAGTAGGAAGTTTAGTGTTATTTGAAAAGATTTAAGGTTATCATTCATAGGTTTCTTACAAGTTTGCTCAATGTTTAGACAAGGATGTAGTGTCTTTTGACACTTTGAAGTTCAAACTGACCAGGGAGTTACTAGCAGAAGCAACAGGAATTCTGGATGAGGGAGAATTCTGGTTCAAAAAGGTTCCCTTCACTTTTGATGCTCAGAGATATCTACTTTCAGGTGTAGTAGCATACTAGGGAAAGGGTGTTCCTGTTCAAAAGTTTAAACCTGAGTGGATTGAGCCTATCAAAATCTTACAAAGCTATGTCACCTGTGAGGGGAGATTTGCCTTTGTGTTTAAGTATTATTTTAGATTCCTTCAACATCTCAGTCATGAATCTAAAATGAATCTTCCTTTATTCTTTTTGAAAAGTTTACAGAAGATGTCAAGTAGGGTGAAAGAACATCAGGATCATACAAAACAATTAGTTTTTCACCATGGGCTCATAAAACTGATCATAAGTACTGTATTGCAGAAAAGAGAGAAGACATGGGAACACTTCTTATTTTGGTCAGGTTTCAAAACTGAGAAGGAGGACCAGTCTCAGAAGAGACAGTTAGATAAGGGTCAAATTTTGATCAAGAAACTCAAAAAGAAGGTCATAGTCAAAGAGGAAGAAGCTAATAAACCAGGAGAAGCTTCGAATCAGGAAAATGAAACCATTGAACTTGGACAATGAGTTAATGTTGAGGAAGGAAGAGTTTCAAAATTAGAGATAAAGGAAGTTGAGCTAGTGGAAGATGTTTTACCTGCAGAATCAAATCCAGGTGTAGAGGAAGATGTTAAGAAGCAGGAGTAGAGCCCTATTACAGTACTTTCTAAAGAGGATGAAAAATACTTATTTGATGAGGCTAGGGCTCCTACTACTAATGAATCTAGGGTTTGTTCTAAGCAAGAAATACACACCCATTTTGAAGAGGAGACACTGTCACGAAAGAAAAGAGTGAAGGTTATTGAATTTTCTTCGATAACTCATCAAGGAAAGGTTCTCAAAATGTTAGGAGAAGTTGGAGCAGTCTGGAGACCCAAGACAAGGATGAAGAACAAACTTAGGTTAAACATGAAGAAACTATTAAATCCCAAATTGGCTGAGAAAAAGGTCACAATAATATAAGATTCATCATATCAGGAGAAATTGGGAGATAGAGAAGATGACATTAAAGAAGTTATGAAGGGTAAAAAAGCAATAGTTTCAAAAGAAAGGCCAGTCTTCACTGATGCAAAGATCTCAGACATTTTCATGGAGGTTCGAAATAAAATGATTCAAGAACAACATCAAAATGATATAAAGAATTCTTGTGTGGATAAAAGAGAGATAATTGAAGAAGAAGTTCAATGCAGTATTGAAGCTGAAGAACAACAAGAGATTCCTGTGACCTTCATAGAGTTGATGAAGGAGGATGAAGAAATATACAAGAAGCTGAAAATCCCATGGACACCATAATGGATGCAACCAATATCAGAAAGTAAATGTATTGATTCTGAAAAGGAAAATATGCAAAGAAGCATTAAGCAATACACGCATCAAATTGAACATATGCCATGAAACTAATGTTGGATTAGTTACTGTAAATAGGAGACTTAGAGAAGAATTGGAAGAAGTGAATAGTCACTACAAGGAATTGATTGCAGTCTGTAAAGAGGCTCTTTAAAGGAAAAGACATGCAGAGAATTAGTATACAGAGTTAAGGAAAACTATCTTGGAGTTGATACAGCAGAGTGAGGAGTTAACAAAGAAGGTTGCATACTTGGAGGCAGATCACTTGAAAGCTAGAAGGAAAGCTCATGCATTGGAGGGAATCGCTCTATTAGCTGAAGCAACGAAATATTTGTAAAAGTACTTTGATAACAGCAGTTATTAGTTAGTTTGAAAAGTAATTTTATTTTTGTTTAATGCTATTTTATATTGAACAATTTGAATATATGACCTAAAAGTAGTTAGGGTTCAGTTATGCAACTATTTTTTGAGGAACAAGATAAATGTAAGTATTAAAGAGGACAAGGGGTTTGATTTTTGCTGACAAGGGGAGGCTATCAGGCTTTGTTTATGAGCTAAGTGTAAAGAATCTTATGTGTTTTTGATAACTAAACTATGAAATATATGCAACTATATGCCCTTTAGATTATTGACTGGTTTCATTTCTAATTTGTGTTAATTACTCAGTTGGTATATTCATTTCCTGTTTAATGTTTTTATGCTTGAAATGCTTGCTAACTGTGGGTGAAACTCAGTATTGTGTTTACTCTGTTGGATTATGGTTTATATGTTATGTATCTCAGTCATTCAAATGCTCATGATTTAGTGTTTGCTTTGGTCTTATGAATGTTTTCCCTCTTGTGTTCAAACTGTACAACCGAAACCCTAGAATACCTATTTTACTTAATTGAGTTTATTGAGATTGTGTTGGGTTGTTCTTCTGTAGTCTAAGAACAAATTCTGGCACAAAAATATTTGGTGCCATTGCTGGGGACGAAGTTGAAAACCTATTTTCCCTGGGATACTTATCATTTCACTGGTTTTGAGAGGTGAACTTAAACCAACAAATTTTAAAGACTAATTTTCACCAGTATTTCACAGTGGCTACTAAGGGAGTTGAAATAAAGAGTAGACCTAGTTCACCTCTACAGCTGGGTGTTTCAGACCTAGAACAGATATTGAAAATAGCTAGGAAGATCAGAAGGTCTCAGTCATCACCAACCCTTTGTAACCCTGACCAGTTAGATATTTCATCACCTTTTTTTTCTCGAAGGGATAAGAACAAGATTCATCCTGGTTGAAGCCTACAATCCCTGTTAGTAATTTTCAAGTTTTTACTGATCCTAAATCTTTCAAGAAAGCAAAGACAATATCTCCTGGAAAAATCCCTTTATTTCATCTCAAAGTTGGTAAAACTCCATTTTAGCCAAGTTCTAGTCAAGTCTTTCCACCACCTAAACCTATCAACTTAAAGATGGCAGCCCAAAATCAGCCATTAGACATGATGGACTGAATGGTGGCAGCTAGGTATGCACCTTTATTTTTTCCTCGGCCTTTGAATGCACTTCCTGGAGGTGATTACCAAAAATACCTACCTAGGTTTAATGGACAAGGTGAGACCACAACTGAGGAGCATTGGGATGCCTTTCTCAGCTATGACGATAATCAGAATATTGAGGCCAAGGATGTATGGATGAGGATGTTTGTATAGAGTCTTGATAGAGAAGTCAGAAAATGGTTCAGGGAGTTTCCTACAAATTATATCACTATCATAGAAGAACTTCAGGACCTTTTCATGAGACAATGGGGTGATACCAAGGATCACACATATTAGATCACTGAGTTTGGAGCCCTTAGGAGAAATAAGGATGAAACCATAGCTGATTTTTCAAAGAGATTCAATAAAATGTATGGCAGAATTCCTGCAAAGATAAAACCTTCAGAAACATCTACAAAACTCACATACGCCAATGCTTTTGATCATGAATTTTCCCTACTTTTAAGAGAAAGAAGGCTTGTTACTTTACTGAACATGCAGGATGCAGCATTAGAAGTGGAGTCCAATATATTAGCTTCTAATAGATTGAAGGGAAATACATCTCAGCAGATATATGATAGGAAGGGTAAGAAAGAGGCATCTCCAGGGGTTTCAACATCCCACTCTACAGAAGGTAAAATTGATGAGATGGCCAAGCTAGTTAAGATCTTGACAGCAAAATTAAAGAAGTTGGAATTAGATAAAAATTCAAACAAACCTGTTCAGGAGGGTGAAAGAAACCCTAATAATCCATACCAATTCAGAAGACAGTTTGTGCCTCGCTTTATTCCCAGAGAGAGAAGAAATAATGATATACAGCGAGAAAGGAGAGAAACTGAGGATCAAAAAGTGCCACCACCACTTCAGAATAATGTAGTTGATGAAGAATAAATTGAATAGGAAGTGTTCTTTGAGGATACAGACCAGGATATGAATTATTTTGGAGAGTATTTAACTGAAGGTTTTGTGATTGAAGAAGAGTTTTTAAACTCAGAATATTATGATGTTGATATGTTTGAAACCGAAAATGATTTGAATCTTGAAGTGACTGCTGTAACTGTTGATACATACCATACTGAGCCAAAGAAGACTTTAAATTTGAGGTCGGGACCAAAGCAAGTAGTTCAAAATCCAAAGAAAAAGGTATTCTTGCCTCCTAAACAGTAGTTTGATCCAGTGTTAGAGAAAAAACAAAATCATGATAAACAAAAGAAGACTGTTGATGTTGAAGAGGTAGATAAAAGTATGTAGAATTTCAGTCTTGAAAATGAATTAGGTAAAATAAATATCCCTATGCCTTTCACCGAGTTAATGAAGAATCCTTATTACAAAAATTCAGTTCTGAAAATGATTGGTTTAGCAAACATTCAACCTCCCTCTGACACAATGAATTTACAAGAATAAAGCCCTAAAATATTTAATGGATCAGCTCTGGCAAAAAAAACTGAAAATGATGTAAGTGCATCACCTCCTTTTTACATCACATTGACTATTCATGAACAGATGATACATAATTGCCTTTTGGATTTAGGAGCATCTCACAATTTAATGCCAAAAGCTATCATGGAGGCCTTAGGTTTAAGCATAACAATACCTTATCGTGATTTTCATTCTTTTGATTCACGAACTATAAAATGTTTGGGTGTGATAAAAGATATGGTGGTTAGTTTAGCTCAGTTACCAATGAAGAGTGTGATTATGGATGTGGTAGTGGCATACATTACACCCAAGTTTGGATTTCTTCTCTCCTGATCTTGGGCCAAGAAGGTTGGTGGGACCCTAAAAATGGACTTAACATATGCCACCATTCCTGTATTTGGAGGAGAAAACAGAAGGTTATACAGAGAGTTACAATTTGCCTATATTGTGACTGTTGACAAGAACCCTACAAATCATCCATTGTATGCTGTTGACAAGGATTTGGGTACTTGTATGTTGCATTTTAGTGATGATGATAATACTGCTGGTTTATTACAGGTTGAAAAAGAAAGTCCAGTCAAACACATTAGGGAACAAGAAGATGAACTTTGGCAAATGTATTTTGATGGATCATCATGCAAAGATGGTGCTGGAGCAGGGGTTCTTCTAATATCTCTTGGTGGTGAAGTAGTAAGGTTAATGTATAAATTGGAATTTGTTACCAACAATAATACTGCAGAATATGAAGCTTTGTTGTTGGGTTTGAAAGCTGCAAAAGATCTAGGTATTTAGCAGATTTCTGTATATGGCGACTCCGAGTTGGTTGTTCAGTAAGGAACAAATATCAAGTAAGACAAGATCTGTTGAAAGTGTACCATAATGAGGTATGGGATATGATAGACAATTATTTTGTGGCTTTTAACATCACTTATATTCCTAGGGATCATAATCAAATTGCTGATTCCCTTGCCCTAGCAGCCACACATTTCAGGATTCCCAAAACAACACAACTAAAGTATCATATTGAGGTTAGGTACAGATCTTATGTGCCTAATAATGTAAAGCAATGGAAAGATTTTGAAGATGACATTGAAATAAAAAGGTTTTTAGAGCTGACATGTGAGTTTTCCAATTCCCTAATTGATCAAGAACAAGATGATGAGGTTGAATATTTTGAAGATATTGTAGAAAATGAGATTGTTGGTCACAAGATTATTGAACTTAAAAGTAATTTCATTCCTAAAGGTTTGGTGCCATTAGAGAGAATATTTTCAAAATATGATACACCTTTAAAACCTGTTGTACAGTCTTTAGAAGAAAATTTAGTGGACTGTAACATTGGCACCCCTGAACATCCTAGAATGGTGAATATTTCAAAAGCACTCACAGTAGAACAGAGGAACAGGTACATTAAGTTGTTAAAAGAGTAGATGTTTTTGCTTGGTCATATGAAGATTTGAAAACATATGATACTGGAATTATACAGCATGAAGTGCCTTGTTTCCTGTTATTAAAAAGGAGGTTGAAACAAAGCGAAAATTAGGGCTTTTAGGAGCGGTTGTCTAGAGTGGTCAAAGTGGTCAGAGAAGATTGGAGCATGCAATTCGACACCTGACAGTCGAGAGAACAATATTTCAGCAGTTGGATTAGTTGTTTTAGTAGGTAGTCTGCGAACCATTACCAAGGTTCATAAATTTGGGTTTTTTCTAAACAAACGATTAATGATAGAATTGATGATAGAGTATTAGTTTTTAAACCTAATTCATGCTAAATGATGAATTCTTAGTCAATGGGTTTAAAGTATTTATCAGTTAAACAAGAGAATTCAGATTAGGGTCTTTTGGGTTCCCCTATATAGTATTGTCTATCAGTTTATCAAAATTTGAAGACAGTCAGGCTGTGTTTTACTCATAGAAGTTGTTTGACAATATTTCAAAATGAAAAAGAGTGGTAAGACTAATAGGGATGAATCCTCAGACTTAAGCTGGGTCCAAAAATTTCCAGATTGTGCACAATTGTTTGCAGAAGCAAGATGGTTAGTTTTCTTTGAAAAGATTGAAGGTTATCATTTAGAAGTTTATTACAAGTTTGCTCAATCTTTAGACAAGGATGTAGTGTCTTTTGACACTTTGAAGTTCAAACTGACCAAGGAGTTACTAGTAGAAGTAACAAGAATTCTGGATGAGGGAGAATTCTGGTTCAAAAAGGTGCCCTTCACTTTTGATGCTCAGAGATATCTACTTCTAGGTCTAGTAGCAGACTAGGGAAAGGGTGTTCCTATTCAAAAGTTTAAACCTAAGTGGATTGAGCCTATCAAAATATTACAAAGCTATGTCACCTGTGAGGGGATATTTGCCTTTGTGTTTAAGTATCATTTTAGATTCCTTCAACATCTTAGTCATGAATCTAAAATGAATCTTGCTTTATTATTTTTGAAAATTTTATAGAAGATGTCAAGTAGGGTGAAAGAACATCAGGATCATACAAAACAATCAATTTTTCACCATGGGCTCATAAAACTGATCATAAGTACTCTATTGCAGAAAAGAGAGAAGACATTGGAACACTTCTTATTTTGGTCAGGTTTCAAAACTAAGAAGGAGGATTAGTCTCAGAAGAGATAGTTAGATAAGGGTCATATTTTGATCAAGAAACTCAAAAAGAATGTCATAGTCAAAGAGGAAGAAGCTGATAAACCAGGAGAAGCTTCGAATCAGGAAAATGAAAAAATTGAACTTGGACAGCGAGTTAATGTTGAGGTAGGAAGAGTTTCAAAGTTAGAGATAAAGGAAGTTGAGCCAGTGGAAGATGTTTTACCTACAGAATCAAATCCAAGTGTAGAGGAAGATGTTAAGAAGCAGAAGTAGAGCCCTATTATAGTACTTTTTGAAGAGGATGAAAAATACTTATCTGATGAGGCTAGGGCTCCTACTACTAATGAAGCTAGGGTTTGTTCTAAGTAAGAAATACACACCCATTTTGAAGAGGAGACACTATCATGAAAGAAAAGAGTGAAGGTTGTTGAATTTGCTTCAATAACTCATCAAGGAAAGGTTATCAAAATGTCAGGAGACCCAAGACAAGGCCGAAGAACAAACTTAGGTTAAACATGAAGAAACTATTAAATCCCAAATTGGCTGAGAAAAAGGTCACAGTAATAGAAGATTCATCATCTCAGGAGAAATTGGGAGATAGTGAAGATGACATTAAAGAAGTTATGAAGGGTAAAAAAACAATAGTTTCAAAAGAAAGGTCAGTCTTCACTGATGCAAAGATCTCAGACATTTTCATTTTGGTTCAAAATAAAATGATTCAAGAACAACAACAAAATGATATAAAGAATTCTTGTATGGAGAAAAGAGAGATAATTGAAGAAGAAGTTAAGTGCAGTATTGAAGTTGAAGAATATCCAGTGACTCCTATGACCTTCATAGAGCTGATGAAGGAGGATGAAGAAATATACAAGAAGTTGAAAATCCCATGGACACTAGAATGGATGCAACCAATATCAGAAAGTAAGTGTATTGATTCTGAAAAGGAAAATCTGCAAAAAAGCATTAAGCAATACAATAATCAAATTGAATATATGCATGAAACTAATGATGGATTAGTTACTAGGAGACTTAGAGAAGACTTGGAAGAAGTGAACAGTCACTACCAGGAATTGATTGCAATATCTAAAGAGGCTCTTAAAAGGAGAAGACAAACAGAGAATCGGTTTACAGAGTTAAGGAAAACTATCCAGGAGTTGACACAACAGAATGAGGAGTTAACAAAGAAGGTTGCAGACTTGGAGGTAGACCACTTGAAAGCTAGAAGGAAAGCTCAGGCATTGGAGGGAATTTCTCTATTATCTGAAGCAGCGAAAGATTTGTAAAAGTAATTTGACAAGAGAAGTTATTAGTTAGTTTGAAAAGTAATTTCAGTTTTGTATATTGCTAGTTTATATTGAACAATTCGAATAGATGACCTAAAAGTAGTTAGGGTTCAGTTATGCAACTGTTTTTCAAGGAACAAGATAAATGTAAGTCTAAAAGAGGAAAAGGGGTTCGATTTCTGCTGACAAGGGGAGGCTATCAGGATTTTTTTATGAGGTAAGTGTAAAGACTCTTATGTGTTTTTGATGACTGAACTATGAAATATATGCAACTATATGCCCTTTATATTATTGTCTGGTTTCATTTCTAATTTGTGTTAATTACTCAGTTGGTATATTCATTTCCTGTTTAATGTTTTTATGCTTGAAATGCTTGCTAACTATGGGTGAAAATCAGTATTGTGTTTACTCTGTTGGATTATGGTTTATATGTTATGCATCTCAGTCATTCAAATGCTCATGATTTAGTGTTTGCTTTGGTCTTATGAATGTTTTCCCTCTTGTCTCAAAACTGCACAACTGAAACCCTAGAATACCTATTTTACTTAATTGAGTTAATTGAGATTGTATTGGCTTGTTCTTTTGTAGTCTGAGAAGAAATTCTGGCACAAACACCTTTGATTCAGAATTTTGTCTTCTTCTCAGAGAAATAACATCAGCTTCTCTGTCACTCATGCAAGATGTTGTCCTTGAAGTGGAATCCAATATCGTTGCATCTCAGAAGGTTAAAGGAAAAATTTATAGAAAGAAGCAACCCTCAGATTCTCTAGGGGATTCTTCATCAGAGAACAAAATGGAAAAATGGCCAAAATGTTAGATAGTCTGATAGGTAAAATGTCTAGACTAAAATACCGAGGGCAAATACCTGTGAGGGGTAAAGGGCCAAATGATTTTTCTAATAGAAATCCCTAATTTTGTCCCTTATAGAAGAAATAACCCACCAGCTCAGATCCTTCAAAGGGATAGGAATCAAGCTGAGGATCAAAGAATCAGAGCTCCTTTTCAAAATACTGTGCTAGAAGAAGAACCAGAGTTCACTCAAGAAGAAGGAAAGGCTGAATATAATATCAACTATATGGAGGATGAAGTAGATCGCTCCTTCTTGACACAAGTAGACTATGAGTAATCCCTCATGAATGAGAAGATCATGGAAGAATATCTATATCAGGAAGATGATCAAGAAGGTTATAATTTGAGATCTAGGATTATTGCTCCTATGAAGAAGACTCCTGTCCCTACAAAGTAGCCTACTCCTCAGGCTAGGAATATTGCTACTACTGCAAAGAAGATGACTATTCATCCAAAACAACAACAAAGGCCATTACAACCATCATCTCATGATCCTATTCAGCTCAAATCCACACCACAAGAGGTAAGAACTTCTGACAAATTGTCCTATGCTTTCAATCTTGAGTCAGAAATTCAGAAGTTAAAAATCCCTTTTCCCTTGATAGAACTGATGAAGAATGAGGCCTTCAAGGCATTCATCCTAAAATCCCTTCAGCCAAGGACTCCCATAGATGCTGAATTTGTGAACTTGCAATATGATAATTCCACCGTAATCCAAGGCCTTATGATTGAAGAGATTGATGAGTCTTTCCCACCTTTCTACATATCTCGAAATATCCATGATAAAATCCTTCATAACTATTTGTTGGAATCAGGAGCTTTCCATACCCTAATGCCAAAAGCAGTGATGGATGAGCTTCGCCTTAGCATTAGAAAACCCTACCATGATCTATTCTCATTTGAATCTAGGAAGGTCAAATGCCTGGGCCTCATCAAAGACCTTGTCATAAACCTCTCCCAGCTACCTTCAAAAAGTATAGTAATGGACATAGTGGTGGCTGATATCCCACCTAAGTTTGGACTCCTTCTGTCTCGATCATGGAGTAAAAGGTTGGGTGGTACCCTTTAGATGGAACTTACATATGCTACAATTCTAATGTTTGGAGGGGAGACCAAGAGACTCTACAGGGAGAACCAGTTCACCTACATCATCAGCAATGCCAAGAACTCTATAAACCGTCTAATATATGCAGTAGACATAGATTTTGGGGCATGCATCCTGCAGATAGATGATTCCCAGCCAACATCCATGCATCTTATAAAACCTACCTATCAGCCACTTGAGGAGGTAACCACCTCTGTCTGGAGCATGTTTTTTGATGGTTCCAGCATTGAAGCCTCAATAGGTGCAGGAATGGTCTTGATATATCCTTCAAAGGAGACTATATATTTGTCTTATAAGTTGGATTTCAAGACTACTAACACCATAGAAGAATATGAGGCATTGTTGCTGGGAGTGAAGGATGCTAAAGAAATGGGAATCATGTGCATAAAGATATTTGGAGATGCATATCTCATCATATAGCAGGTGAACAATACTTTTCAAGAAAAGAATGTCAGATTGAAGGCATATAAAGATGAGGTATGGAAAATCAGGGACTCCTTCATGTTTTTTGAACTCTCATATATACATAGGGCTATGAATCATTTGGTTTATTCTCTTGCTATCTCTGTAAGTTTGTTTGTTCCCCCTTTACCTCCTAAGCTAAGCTATGATATCCAAGTAAAGTACAGGCCATCCCTACCTAATTATGTAAAATTTTGGAAGGTTTTTGAGAACGATGACTAGCTTCGTAAATTCCTCCAGGTAGTAGATGAATTCTCTTATATGCATATTGATCAAGAAAACCTAAATATGGAAGAATCCCATAAGCTCAAGTTAAAATATAAAGTAGGTGATCATAACATTGTTTATTTACCTAGCAATTATATACCTTGGGGTTTGGTAACCTTGGAAGAGCTATATAATCATAATGATGTCCCTTTTAAACCTGCCAAAAAGGAGAAAGATCCTGCTGTCCAAGAGCAAAACATAGGTAGCCAAAGTCATCCAAAACCCATAAATATGTCCACTAAGTTGACTGCTAATCATAGGTAAAAATTTTGTAGTTTGATGAAAGAGTTTGCTGATATCTTTGCCTGGGAATACAGTGACCTGAAAACCTATGACACTAGTATCATCCAACACAAGATTCCCCTAGAGAAGGACATTGTCCCTTTCAAACAGAATCTCAGATCCATTAGTCCTCTCCTACTTCCTATGATTGAAAAAGAAATCCAAAATCTCCTTAAAGCCAAAATCACAATTTCCTTCAGATATTCCAAATGGATTGAAAATTTAGTGGTGGTAAGGAAGAAGAATGGGGAGATTAGGTTATGTGTGGATTTCATAAACCTAAACAAATGCACCAAGAAAGATAACTATCCACTACCCAAGATGGAACATCTGTTGCAAAGAGTCTCAGGGGCTAGTGTCATGTCATTCTTGGATGGTTTCTCTGGATACAACCAAGTTGTTGTGCACCCCGATGACCAAGAAAAAACTGTGTTTACCACTCCCTAGGGCACCTTCATGTATGCCAAAATGCCATTTGGGCTGATGAATGCTGGGGCCACTTTTCATAGAGCCATGGATATAGATTTTGTGGGATTGAAAGACAAATTTGTTCTCATATACCTTGATGACCTCACTGTTTGCTCCAACAGCCATGAATAACATTTGTAGCACTTGAGGAAGGTGTTTCTGAAATGTGTAAAATTTTGGATATCACTGAACACGAAGAAGTCTCAATTTGCACTCAGTAAGGGAAAAATACTAGGTCACATAGTTTCAGTTGATGGTGTGAAGATTGATCCTTTTTGAGTTGAAGCAATCCAGAACTTGTCCATACCTATGTCAAAAAGGGATATTCAGTCATTTCTGGGTAAGATAAATTTTGTTAGGAGGTTTATCCCAAAATTTTTTGAGTTGGTAAAGCACATAACCTCTATGTTGAGGAAGGAAGCTGAAATCAAATGGGCAGAGCAAGAAGGAAGCTCTTTTGAAGACATTAAGAAGGCTATCATGGAAGCTCCCACTCTGCTTAGTCTAGACTACACCAAGGGTTTCTACATTTTCTCCTCTGGATCCTATGACATAGTGGTAGCAGTGCTGTTACAAAAATATGATGAATGCCTTGATCACCCAATTGCATTTTTCAGCAAGACATTGAGGGATACTGAACTCAAGTATGATTCTATTGAAAAGCAGGCTTATGCTCTCATCAAGTCATTGAAAGCCTTCAGGATTTAAATTCTACATGCAAAGGTCCTTGCCTATGTCCCTTCAGCTGCTGTAAAGGATGTATTGACCCAGCCTGACATTGATGGAAAGAGGGATAGAGGGATTGCCAAGCTTATTGAGTTTGACATAGAAGTAAATCCTACAAAGCTATTGAAAGGACAAGGTCTAGCTAAACTCATGGCTAAATAAAATTGCGATCTTTTTGGGATTAATTTCATTTGTATAACATCAGCTAAGATGCATACAGAGATAGCAACAAAAACATCAGCAGAAGCAGCAACAGAGGTAGTTCAGGAGAAAAATGATAGTCAACAAGTAGCTGAGAATTTTTTCTCATGTGAGTGGTACTCAGGTATTATTCATTATTTAGAAGTTCCCCTTGGAATTACTCTAAATCAAGCATGGGCTCTTAAGCTTAAGTCTGTTAAATTTTGTGTAATTGATAAACTATTGTATTGGAAATATCTATTTGGTGTTTTGCTGAGATGCTTAGATAAAGAAGAGTCTGTTTAGGTCATGCATTAGTTTCATTCAAGTACATGTGGAGGCCATCATTATTGGAAGATCACAACCCACAAGATTCTGAGGCTGGGTACTATTGGATTGTTCTTTTCTCTAATGTGTGTACCTTTGTGAGAGCCTATGATAAGTGCCAAAGATTCATAGGAAATCAACAGCTCAAATATTTGCGCCTTAAACCTATTGTAGTGAATGGTCCCTTCTAGCAGTGGGGTCTTGATTTCATGGGTGAAATTAATGCTTCATCCAGTGGTAAGCACAAATGGATCCTAGTAGCCACATACTATTTCTCCAAGTGGATAGAGGCAGTCCCTATAGGGAATTCCACTCACCAGGTCATCATGAGGATTTTATATGAGAACATATTTATCAGGTTTGGCTTCCCAGTAAGGTTAGTGACTAATAATGCACCATATTTCAAATCCGGGGCATTGGTTAACATGTGTGAGGAAATGGACATTCAGTTGGTGCATTACACTTCTTATTACCCTCAAGGAAATGGCCTTGTTGAGTCATCCAATAAAATCCTAGTCAGGATCATTAGAAAACTATTGGAGACTAATAAGAAAAGCTAAGATTCCAAGCTAAAGTTTTCTCTATGGGTCGATAGAGTGACTGACAAGAGATCCATAGGGAATTCTCCTTTCAAGTTGGTTTCTAGTACTGAGGCCATTTTTCCCATTCAGTTGATCCTGCCAGTTGTAAAATTCTTTCAAGAGGAATGTGATGAACCAAATGACATGGTGAGGATGATGCTTGATTCGGTGGAGTTGCAGTAAGTCAGGGAACAAGTGATGGAATGGTTAGAGGCTCATCAAAAGAAGATCAAGATCATTTTTGACAAAAGGGAAAAGGTAGACAACTTTCAGGTTGGATATTGGGTCCTCAAATGGGATACTGTTAGGAAAGACAAGGGAAAACATGCAAAGTTTGACTCTCTGTGGATAGGCCCTTTTGTGATAGCTCAAGCGTATTAGAACAACACCTTCAAATTGCAAAATCTGGAAGGAGAGGAGGTATTTGATGGCCCAGTAAATGGGTGATTTATGAAACTCTATTTCATCTGAGGATTTAAGGCCTTGTTATTGTAAAATATTATTTAGTTGATTGATTTTTCTTACAAAATAAACTCCATGTCCAATGGAACAGTAGAAGATAGGTTTAGTTCTTATTTTTCTAGGAAAGGCATTTTGGTCTAGGGTTCTCGGGCCCGCATAGGAAGGTTCCCATCCCTGAGTAGGAGCCAGATGTTATCTCCTAAATAAATCAATTTTCAATACATCCACTCAGATAATTTATTTTTTGATAGTGATGAAGATTTTAGGGCATGTTATGAAGGATGTTTGGGTGACTAACAATGTTGGAATATCTGGTGTTCTGTTTTTCAAGAAATTTGAAATTTTTATCTTTCGGTGGCTTAGGAGAAATTTTCAACAGTTCATTAGCCACTGAAAATCCCAACTTTCAGAAGCTAACAGTTTCGACTCAGGACCACGTTAACCAACGAAATCTTGTTGATCATGTTTTTTATAAAATTTTGGAAGGGGAATTTTCGGTGGATTAGGAGAACTCACCAAAAGTTCATTAGACACCGAAAGGCCTAGGTTTCGGTAGCTTAGCAAGTGGGTCCAGAAATACATTAACCACCAAAAGCTCATTAAATACGTTTTTTGGAAAGGAATATTTCAGTGGCTTGGGAAAACGTGTCAAGGGTTCATTAGCCACCGAAAATCCTAGCTTTCGGTAGATTGTAGATTAGACCTAAGATTCCATTAACCGCCGAAATTGACAAAAGAGGAAAAATGGTTAGCTTATCCATCAAAATCAAATGCTGTCAGCATGAGGCACGTCGTGATCTAGCACTTAACCATCAAAAAGACTGGGGGATTGCAGAAAATCATTAGTTGGTAAATAAAGGGTTGTTATTTACCTGAATTGACTGATAGATACTAAAACTCTAATCCTACTCTCCATCTATCCCACGACTGCAGTTAAACAACTTCCATGAAGCATCGAGTTCCAGTTAAAAGTGATTGTTATGATGGATATCTCGTGGTTATCACCAGAATCCACCATCATCTTACTCAGGTACCAATCGAGTGGTTAACCCTCAAAATTAGCACCATATCCTCAATACACTCCACATTCTATGCATGCATCCTCACTGCTCAAAGCCATCCCTGAAACCAACACGCTAATATCCATTTACAGAATTTGAATTTCGGTTTTTACACATACTAGAAGCATAGTCCAGAGATGAAGAAAGGAGGACCTGCCCTCAGACAGGAGTTAGGTGACATTAGCTATGTTGAGTCACATGCAGAAGCATGCCAATTCTTTAGAGATGCAATTTGTTACAGGTTCTGTGAGAAAATCCAGGGTTCACACTAGCAAGTTGCAGAATCATTTGCTCTTTCTTTTGATGTCTCTAAGGCGTTGATAGGCGAAGAATAGTTCCAAGTTGGTGAAACCCTAATTGAAGAGGTAGCAGAACTCCCAAGAACTGGGGAGAAATGGTTCAAGACCACCATTACTAAGAATGTGGAATTTAGGTCATACTTAAAACCTGAACACAAAGATGTAGTGTGGAAGAAAATCATTCCATCCACCTGGCTAGAGGAGAGGTGGCAGCAATTATTGAAAGCAATCTTGGTTTACATAACCTGTGAAGGCAAGTAGAACAGGGTGATGATATACCACTTTAAAGTGATGAATCATTTTACAGGCAGGAGCCCTTTAAACCTACCTTTCTACCTCCACAAGAACCTAACCAAGATGGCACACCAGGTCAAGTCCCAGCCCACTAAAATAGTAGGAAGGTTATCTGACCATGGCTTGATACAACTCATTGTTCAAGAACTGCTGCGAAGGAGGGACATTGCATGCGAATATTTTTTATTTTGGAATGAGTTTGAAATAGGATTATGACCAGAACATAAAGGAAATTCCCCTTTAAATAAATCCACCACCCCTAGGAGTGGAAAGAGGAAGAGGAGGGCTATCTCACCAGTGATAGTGGATCAACCTTCTCCAACTTCTAAAACCAACCAAGCCAAAAGAAACCTAGACTTCAGTGGAAAGGAGAAGGAGGCCCCAACACAAAGTGGAAATATTCTTAACTTACCCTACTCAGACTCAGAAGAAGAAAGGGAACAAGAAGTTGACCTAACAGAGCAGGTGGTAGTAGAATATGAGGAGTTTCCCTCACCAACACCAAGGGAAGGTCAAGAAGAACCAATGGCAGATACCTCCTGAAGAAAACCTAGGTCTTAGAGAATAAACTAGATGTTAGGGAAAATACATGAAATGGAGGTCTTAGATAGAGAGATAAAAAGAACTAATGCAATATTAACCAAGCAAAATACTCAATTGCACAATTCTCTGCTAGAAATGAAGGGGATGTATTTCTTCTAGCAAAAAAGGATTTTGAGGTTTATGAAGGACAACATTAGGATTTACAGGATGACCAGACTATTGAGGTGGTAGATGAATAATTCCAACTCAAAACCTAGATCTCAATCTCACTTTGCACTAGAAACCTTAGTAGAGGCAGCAGCAAGCGTTTAGGATCCTGAGGCAGCTTATGATGATGCTGCTCTGTCAAACCCTAGGCCAATGGAAGAAATACTAGAAGGGTAGAGGTAAAAAATGTAAAAGGTTGATTTAAAGGCTAATAAATATTTTTGCATAAAATAGAGCTTTCGGTGGCTTAGGCAAACGCAACGGCTATTCATTAGCCACCGAAAGTAGAGCTTTCGACAGCTAACAGACCCAAGATTCTGCTTCCTTAACCACTGAAAGAAAAAGGGGTGCAGAAAGATATTTTGACATACAGAACCGGTTTTGGTGGATACAACTACCTCAGGGATGAATTGTAAAGCTGAAAATTGATGAAAAGCACCAGTGGAGGGGGTCTGTTCCAGTTTTGAGGGTGTGATCAAGGAGAAATGGGTCACAAATCGTACTTGTTTTTGACCAACCATGGCTTATCTATTAGATAAGAGATTACATCTATACTTCAGTAATCACTGCAGTTATCAAAGAGTTCAATGAGTGAACAAGTGTTAGAGTTAGATAGACTAATACTTAAATTAGGGTTTTTGACCTAATTTTGCAAAAAACATTTATTTTATATATTTTTAGTAAATTAGATCCAACTTTTCAGGATCTGAATATTTTTGTAAATGCTATAAATCCTAAGACTGATGTTGAAGCAAGGGTTCAACTTCATAGAATTTTAGACCGTTATTGTTATCAAGCTTCTCATGTTATTCATCATTTAATATAATCTCTTTTGGGTTTATATTTTCAGCTTCCATATCTTTTATGTTCTGTACTTGTGCTTGAATGTCTGATTTCGGTTATTCTTTTTATCTAATGCCAAATAGCTATCATCCTATCTATATGTTGATGAGTTGAATTGCAAGTATTCTTCCTTATTATGATTAGACATTCATATGTGATTGTTTTATGTATGAATCTGCCAGCATAGTAAGTTCTCCATTTATTCACCTTATTATCAACCCTCTGAACATTGGTGGTTAGAAGCCGTATCTTTTGATTGAGTTTTTTGCATGTCTTGGGAGAGTGAGGTCTTGTCGGTCATCTGAATTGATGCATTTAGAAAAAACATTAAAAACATTTGAGTTTACCAAGCATCCTCGAGCGGCAACCTAGAGGAGTTTCCTGGAGTGATAACAGTACACAAGGAAGAAAGAAACCTTACCAAGTGGTGGGTGTTGAAATTGGATATAAGTCGTAAATAGGATGTCATTCCAAATCGAGATGAGATGGATAAAAATATGGATCACATAGTACATATACCACTTACATGAGTACATATATATATACACTACATAGATTTGTAAGAATTTTTGATAAATTAGTACCTTTCTATTCTATTTGCTTGGAATAAGAGGCCACAATAAATTGATCAAATTTCAATTGAAGCAATTGAGAAGGTTCTTTCTAATGCTGGTTTACATGGAGGTAATGTAAAAATTTGTAAAGATATAAAATTGTTAGGTACTTGAGGTAATGTTCCTTCTAAACCAATCATGGGTAGGGCTAAAGAAAGACACTTTATTGCAGATGTCAAACCATTAGTAAAAGGCCAATGGGAAATTTAGAAGGATGTTATTGATGCAGAGGATGATTGAACTGATAAAGGCATATCTACATTAAGAAAAAAAATGGATGCCACTTTCTAGATTGTTTTAATTCATGGAGAAAGAGAAATTTGAAGAGGGGGGTGATATGGCATTCACTAATTTAATAGTTACTCATTTTACAAAAGAAATGATTGAGGCATGGGGAGAAAATGAGATCACACATTACATGGTAGGTATCATTTGTTCATTCTCTCTGCATCATGTTCAATACTCTTTATAATGTCATATTTATTACCAAATTTAATTTATTGTTTTAATGTTGGAAACACATACTTTATGCTCACACTCCATGGTTTGATAAAGAGTATGGTATGTTAGGAGTTTTGAATACCCAAGTAATGGAAAAGTATAATAAGAAAGAAAGGGTAGCATATCATAAAAGTACTCAACATGGAGGTGGATCAACACTTTTAAATACACTTGTTAAAATATTTAAATGGTTTTATAGACTCATCATATCAAGGTTTATTTAGGAAGTAGAAAGTTTTAGTGAATAATTAGTTGAAGAATGGATAAGGGATGCTCATATAAGAAAAAAATGTGAAACATAGGAACTATCTAAAGGTAGAAATGCTTGTACATAATGGCGTTCAAAAAGAACAATGAAAGGTAAAAAGTGGGTTGTGGAAGAAGATATTGGCCAATAATTATTTTAAATCGATATATGATAAGTACATATTCCATTGTGGTATGTTTCATTTGTATTATGTTGTTTTAAATGCTGAAGCTGCATTTGAGTATTATGTTTAATATGTATCTTCTTGTTTTAATTGTTGAACTGCATTTGAATATTATTGTTTTGATCCTTGGACAATTTCTATTTTTTATTCTTGTGATGTATTTAATGATGACTTTTTGGTGGAACAAAGATACTGCAATAATTCAACAAATAAGGTGTCACCTTGTTCTTTTAGGACAATTTGTGATAGAAAATAGCTGAACTAAAGGCATGGATGACTTACAAGTTATGGATGATTTTTTTAATACATATTTCTTTCACATTTGTAGTTTATCCTTCTTTAATTTTATCTTATATGGGTCAAGTATCTTATCTCACAAAACACCATCATAGGGGAAACAAATGTGCTATTGGTTTGTATGTATAACTTCCATGTACATTTTATGTTTATTCATTGTTTGCTGCATCAGCTTATTTAGAAAAAAAATGTCTTTATTTTGACATAATTGTATAAAAACCTTGGCATATCTTGTACAGTGGGCGGTATTGGAAGTTGCAATACTTGCATCAATGGCTATTGGTTGTATAGTGGTTTGTACTAGAAGTTTCATAGAGAAGATCCCTAGTAAACAAGGGAATAATATCATTGTTAATGGATGGAGAAAAAATTATATATGCTTGTTGAGATATTTGGAAACAAAAACATGAGTTATGACATATTCCATCATATAATTATCTTGCTTCTAGTCATTGTTCATTGTGGGAGTTGATTCATGTAGCAACTTGTCAAGCTTTTGAATAGAAACATCTACAATAACCCACTTTGTCATTGTTACACTAAATACCGACTGGGAAGATCATGGTATTCTAGTTGAATGGAAGTCAAGTGTTTTTAGCAACAAATTTCTATTAATGGTGATTGCATTTTCCCAAATCTCTCTCTCCCAATGTTATTAGGCATGCATACAATCCCTTTTTTATTTAATATTCAGATTTGATATATTATCTTGAATGTTGAGCATTGGTATTGATTGATAAATTCTCTTCAATAATAGCATATATATGGAATGCTATACACTTTCCCATGAAAAAATCCATGATGGATCTATAACAATTAGATCTACAAAATTTCAAAACTCTCACAGTAAGCTACAGTTGTAAATGTGCAAAGTGTTTGTTAAAAGTGTACAACTACAACCATCCCACAAGATAAAACCATAGTTTGGGGACGGAACATGAATCTGGAGCAAACTTATATCAGTGTTAGGGAAATGTTGAGTTAAGAAGCAGAGGGGACTAGTTCTCAAATAGAGTTTAAAATTCCAGTAAAATTTGGCTCGCAACATAAGTGATGCTTAGCTTCAATGATTCTGAATGCAACAACATACATGGCAAGAAAATCCTCATGAATTAGTGCCATAAAATTTAGGTACATTTTCCTCAATTTCCCACTTTTTTGAAATAGGTTCACGTTTTTCATGAATATTTCTTTGACGCATTGAGGAGATCCAACTCACCAAGAACGAGTTCACCCACCTTTATTTATTCTGGATGACTTTGAGCTCATGGAAAACCCTTGTAAATTGATTTTGATCCATCACAAGCATGACTAAAGCAGTAACATAGATATAAATATTGGATCTTATTCCACAATTTCTTAGCTCAAATAAAAACTCAACAACTTCCTGATACTCTTCATATGTTGACATCTTCCACATGAGATGGATTTCTAGGTCTTGATCCTTGTAACACCCTAGTTTTGACCCTGTTTGCATTAAATGTATATGATGTGTATATTGTAATTAATCATGGTGTGGAGATAAAGGCAGAAGCCCCACCATCGATTTAATTGTTTATGTTCCAGATATTAAAATCGTTGCCGATGGTAAATCGTGCTATCCGACACATTAATTTTGGCATCATGTAAACATGAATTTTAATTAAAAATACCCACAACTAGCTATGTCAATGAAACCATAATGAAAAGGGCATGATTTTCCTAAGGATAAGGAGGAGTAATTATTTAAAACTTGGGAGCCATTGGGGAATATCCAAGTGTCAATTGATGAACCCATTTAGCTTTCACCCACCTTTTGTATTATTCACCTTTCCTTGTCTCATTCAACTAACAAATTAAATTCTCTGGAGTTAGTTGGGGGCAGTTATGGCCTGGGAAAACATTTTGCATGGGTAGTGGTGTGTGGTATGACTGTCAGTCCTTGCCCACACATACACTCCACTAGGGATCCATTCCTCTTCACGTGGGTAGGAGAAAAAGATACCCCATTTTCTTCCATTTGGACCATTCTCACGCAGAGACGGCTATTTTCTCTCCTCACGTAGAGAACTGGGAGAGCTGCCTTACGTTCATGATTTGGCTATGGGTAAATTTAATTTTTGGGGATTTTGCTTTATATGTGTTTTTACCTCATGTGGACAGTCATTCTTCACTCTCCTCAGCCTGAGAATTTCATTTTCAGTGATGATATATGATTGGGTTTCTTCCCCAACATTTTGTGACATTTCTCCACCGTTTTCTAAGCTGAGAAATTGCTGTTGGTTTCCCCACGATTTTGGGTTGCTGTGAGTTTGTGGTTGAGTCATTTTGTCCATGATAGGGTCAATAACGACTCAAGAATTGAATTTCTTAGTCTGATCTATGTATTACCCAAGTTTCCATTCCGTTTTTGTTCTGTGGTGTCTTCCTTTAAACCCCAGAGCTGTGAATTGTTGTGCTGGTTGTTTTGCTATGTGTGCACAGTGGATTGGTATTTGGACTATGTAGGAGTGGAAATTAGTCTGCTTGACAAACATAGTGTTTACAGGAGCCTCATAGATAGAGCTAGAGGGTTGACTCTCTTCTCTACACCCCCTAAATAGTACTGGAAGGGAAGTCATGTCCTGAGGGACTGTGCAGCAGAGAAGGGAATGATTCCTTGTGTTGGGTGTGTGTGGATGTCCTAGGAGTCAAGCTAGTTCTAGTGTAGGCATCCTTAGCTCTTCAATGAGCCCACTAGCTCATCAGACAGTGCTTCCATCTCTTGATAACTTGATAAACCCAACTGTGTTGGCTTGACTGAGTCTTGACATATCTTTAACTATGTGTGAGTCTGCTTAGGTTCCTTATTCGTTGGGGAATCATTCCCAGCTCGGGGGTGGTAGTCTTGTTGATAGATTAAGGAGCACACTGGCCTATGGTTGGGTGGAACGTTGCAGTGACATAGATGGTTGTGGGACGAGCCTCCTCATAAGATAACTATTCTTGTCTATTTCATATCTACAATTGAATTTGTTGTTTAATGAAAATGATGAACATGCTAAATGCTTGAATGTATGATTTTGATTCCGCTGTATGGTAATAATGTATGCATGTTTTGGTTCAAAGCATTTCAATTTTTATGTGTATGTTCATGGGGATAGTTTCCTAGATTGATAGCAGCATCGATAGCGTCTTCTTTGCTAGTCAAAGGGTCGGGGACATTACAATCCTTTTCCTCTTCAGTCATAGCCCTACCATATTATAAGAAGTACTTGACAAACTAGATAGAATTCGAAGGAATCGACCCAGAAATGGTGTTCCCAATTCTTGGTTCCTAGAAATCCTAGGTATCGACAGTAGGGAATCTCCCCAAGAACCGTTCCTAATTAGATCATTTATTGTTTGGAATGGGGAATCCATCCGGTTAGCGGCCTGACTACCGTGTAATTAAAGGAATGTTTAAATCTATTTTATCGGTTGTAGCCCAGTCCATCGTTTATCTAATTTTATGTTTTATGAATGATATCTAAGTTCCTAAACTAAATGCAAGTGATAGTGGGTAAGCATATCACTAGAGATGCGCATGCCTTCCCTCCGTCTTACTGCTCCTGCCCCATAGTCACTCTACGTAAGAAAATAACAACTAATCTATTCTAAACTAATTCTAACTATCCCCAGGGAGAAAAAATTATATTTGAATGACTAAATACACTGTATTGTTTGCACACAGAATCCTACATATAGCCATTAGAATCTTTATACATAAATACAACAGAAAAATAACATAAAGATAGCTCTGTGAAGTGAAAACATTTATTACTCATTTGATTGCATAAGATTCATAACAGAAAATGAAATCATTCATAAACACATAAATATTTTAGCAAGTTTAGAACAATCTCACAAATTGCACAACATGCCAAAACATAAATAATTTCTCATTCAGCAATCCACACAACCATTTTGAATCTCATACAGTCCTTCCTGTTACATTTGATTTTACCACACATGGTGGATCACACCTTTATGGCCTTCCCTATCCCTCTGCAGACTCTTTAGACCCGATGGACCATTTTTGTACCTTTTATGTTTCCAATATCATCTCTAAAAACATGCAATAATTGCCATACACGACTTTTAATCCCTTTCTCGCATATATATGCGGATTTGACCCTTAAACCCGCGTACATTGCGATGTGTACAAAAAGCCAAATGATTTTGGAGTTTTCCTTGATGTGGATCTGAGTCACTTGTCTCTTGGCCTTCCATATGCCTTGAGATCGCTCAGATTCAACCTTCCATTACCCCATTGAAGAGCTATATAAGGAACCCTTTGGATACATTGAAGGGAGAGGAATTGAAGAGCAAGAAAACTATAGTCCATTGTTTCCGGAGCTTATACTTGAGTCTGCATCCCTTTGTCCCTTGGAGAACCTTGTGTTCTTCCCAAGATTTCCTTTTGCTTATGAGCTTGCTATCGAGAGATAGAGGCCCAAGTGGGGGACTCAGTTTCTCTGATTCGCAGACGTGCCGACAGAGGTTGTCACTATTGTAATGTCTGTTTTATATCAATATAAATATCTTTTCCTATCCAATAATGTGTATTTGAATGAGTATTTGATCCATGGATGCTTTTAAATGCTTATATGTTATTGATTATATATGCTAGAGTAGGTCTAACACAATTATATATAGCATGCTTGTCTTGTTTGTTGAATGTTGAGGAAGAAAATTGCTAATACAACCGAGACTGAAAAAGCTCAACGGGGATCTACATCAACCGTCCAGAATAAGGTACGAATCGAGATCCTTTAGTGTTAGATGTTTGGTTTCTCTTGCATATAGGAAATGATTGATTTCTGAAGTTAATTTGTCTGTTGTGGTACCCCAAGCCATAGGAATTTCTCTCCGTAACAAAATTGGCGACTCCATTGGGTAGTTCCTAGTCATTTTTCCTTTGGGGGTTTTTATTGGCATTCAATGTTCTTGAATTGCTTTGATTTCTCTGATTCTGAGTTGGGTATGGGGGCATGTTTTCTTGGTAGTGTCTGATAGGAGTGAATTTTGTCTCAGCTTATCTGTTTGCCTTCATTTTTATCTCTTTTTCTTCCTGTACATGAGTTTTTGCCTCATAGTCGTGTGTACATGCGGTTTTGACTGAGATATCTGCGTATATACACCGGTTTTCTGCACACAGTAGTGTATGCCCTGAGTTTTTCCTTTTAGGGGAAGATGGAGTGTTGTTGGGTGAGTTTTGATGATTGCTAAGTCTTCTTAGGTGCTTCTAGAGTCTGTATACACCTCTATTTCTGACCAGAGACACTTTTTAGGGTAATTTTTTTTAAGAATGTTCTTGTCATTGCATTTTCATTTTTTTTTTTGGGGATTAGTGCATTAGGTCTATTTTACCTTAGTGCTTTGCATGGGTGCTGTTTGAATAGTGCTTTCAGAGTCTAGGGCTGGTAGAGTCATTCTTTTTCTTTATTATCTCATTTTTATTCAAAAAATCCAAAAATATTTGCTTCTTTGCATCATTATGCATCATTGCACTTTGCATTTTGCATGCACTAGGTTTTCTTAGAGAAGTATTAGTTAGGCTTTCATATAGGAATGATTGCATTTGTCATTTGAAGAAAATTTTGCATTTCACGTAGTAACATGCCCTATTTTTCATTTGACACAATGCATTTGCATTGATTGTTAGGTGTGCATTTTACTTCATGTTGAGTCATAACACCATTGGTTGCACGATCATCTACCTTTTTGAGTAATAAGCCAAATAAAATCAATGCTTAATTAAAATGGATTACACTATTTTATTTTATAGGGTACACCAACAAGATTAGGTTTTAGGGTCTTGGAATAGTTCATTGTGAGTAAATTCCCCAAGACCACTAAACAAAAACATGTATGTTTCTGTCCAGGTGAGAGTGTGAAATTCCTTGGTAT
Organism: Pseudotsuga menziesii; assembly: GCA_001517045.1. NCBI lineage: Eukaryota > Viridiplantae > Streptophyta > Pinopsida > Pinales > Pinaceae > Pseudotsuga > Pseudotsuga menziesii. The sequence goes on from LPNX011062937.1 coordinate 285,171, forward strand.
AATTAGTGTTTCTCAGGATCCTCCTCTTACAAGGTAGTGTGAGTGGTTATTGATTGGGATGACCCCTAGTCATAACTGAGTAGCATTGGAGATATTTTCAGGATTGTATTCGTATCTGGGGGCTCTTTCGAGAGTTTTGGGCTTTGCTACCCTACCCATATGGTCAATCCTGCCTGCGACTATCCGCTTGAGCATTGATTATATTGAGGTGACCTTAGTTGCATTACCTAGGTTATCGAGGGGGTACTTTTCAGGGGTTATTCTATAGGTGTCCCAACCAGGTTGGGGTCAGACAACACAGTCGCTATATGCGTTGAATCTGAGGGCCACAATAATTGGTTAAAAACCTCTGCTTGTTGTATATGGTAGTCTCAAGCCTCTCCTAGGTGAGACATACCTGCTTCATTCAGGGGCTCACATATCCTACCCTTGTTTGCTTGTGATTGGATTTAGATTATATAGGTGTATGCTCTGTGCACGCTAGCTTACCTAGGGTTTGCGTAATTAGAAGAGTATTTTTCATTTTTTGAGTCATTGTGGATTTGAGTGCGAAACTTTGTCGTTCTTGTCGTTTAGCAAGACTTCCACCTTCTACATATCCTCCTCCTTTAGGAAAGAGAAATAGATAGTCCAGGAGGACTACTTCTCACATTGATTCACACACGATGGGAGATCATGAAGATGAAATTCCTGAGTTGTCTTCTCCACCTCATGAGGTTGGGGAAGAAGATCCTACTCCTGTATATGATCCTTCACCTGATATACCTACACACTCTAGGTATGATCCTTCACCTGATATACCTACACACTTTAGGTATGATCCCTCATTCACAGGTCGATGGTATTGGATGCCGGGCGATGAGACTCATCATGAACCTGTGAGCACTAGTTATGTTAGTTATGGCATGTTTGGTATCCATGCACATGATTCGGCACACCATGCCGAGTCAGAGTTTGAACCTAACACTATGCCTAGGGGAAATCCTATTGCTTTCCATGTGGATAGATTTGGGAGCACGAGTCACATTGCACCCTCCATCCTGGGAGTGGAGGCTACATCACATGTTCATCCTAGACCTAGTGTTAGTAGTCCTATTCGGATACCAGAACCAAGAAGAGTGACTATAGGGAATACCACTTACATCACTTCACATGTCCCTTCATCCTCTATTCCTAGTTCTTTGAATGCTATTTCTCCCCCTCATTCACGTGGTCCTTTAGGTCGGAATGTTGCTACTAGTCATGTTCGTACTGCTTTTACTTACGTAATTGTGTCTCAGAGTCAAGTACCTCTTGTTGTCTCGGGAGGTCATATTCCTACTTCTGGAACATCCTATGGTCTATCACAGGGAGTTCCTCATATTCCTACTTATGGAGTTTCTCATGGGACATCTTATGGAGCTTATCATGGACAATATTATGGACCGCAGTATGCACAGAGTTATTCACCTTATGGGTACGGGTATCAACAACCCGCTTACTCCCCGAATTATGGCTTTGTAGCTCCAAATAGTCAAGGTACACCACATTATGGTGCTTCCATGCCATCCTACATGGGTCAAAAGGGAGGATGAAAATATGGCCATGGCCATGATGGTTATGCTAGTTAGTCTTATGTGAACAAAAACTATCAAGGAGCATGGCATCAACCTACTCAACCTAGGCTCCCTTTCCTTGCAACGTTAAATTTACCTGACTTGTCGAGACTAACGAACGACCCAATATCTCATGACTCGGCTTGGCTGGCTGTCCCTACCAAGCTTCCCTCAGACATTCCCAAATTCGAGGGAAAACCAGGAGAAGATCCTAGTGAACATGTTACTACATTTCTCCTTTGGTTCTCTTCTAATTCCTTACATGATGATTCGATCCGTTTAAGGCTGTTTCAACACACCCTCACCGGGCCTGCAGTGAAATGGTACATAGAGTTACCTAGGGGGGCATTCGTTTTGTTCGATGACCTAGCTATGAATTTTCTCAATCACTTCCAACTACCAGTGCATTATGAAGTTGGTGCATAACTCTTATTGACATTTCGGCAAGACAAAGCCATGCATATCTTGGACCATATCCAAGAGTGACATAGATGGAAGATATTGATTAAATCCTTCATACCGCCGAAGTTTATCCTCGAGTGGTTCCTTAAATCGTTACTAACTTATATAGCGAAGGATGTTTCTACATCCAGAGTTTAGAACAAGGAACAAGCCATTTTTAGGGCACAAGAATTGGATTTGATTTATGCTCAATCTGGATTGTTATATGAGATCATTCCTAGTGCTCTGTGTTCTAGTTTCGATCCTCAGGTCAAACATAGACCACATGTTGATGGCATTGTTGGTTGTATGAGTACCAAACCTGCGGATGCAGTTGTGCAATAGGTGAGTCAATTTTCTATCAACCAATCTACCTTGGGACAAGCCACGACTTTGTCTCAACCCACCCAAATCGTGAATGTGCTTTCGGTGCGATCGTTGGACTAGAAGGGTAACCAGCAACCCAGAAGGAATGAGAAAAAGGGTAAAAACAATCGTAAGGGTGGGAATAGGAATGAAAATGCCAATTCTAATGACAAGAATGCCCGTAATTATGGGGGGGACAAGCAGTCTAAATGTAAGGTTAAGTTTCCTTGCAAGTTGTGTAAGGATGACCACCTCACTCACTTATTCCCTTGTATGGAAGACGCCTCGAGATTCATAGCACAGGGCCCAACTGTGCTGACCAACCCTTTACCACATAATCAAAACATGAACTCGAGGACCCATGATCAGTCTGGTGGAGATCAAGATTCACCTAAAGCTAGTAGTGGTCATGGTTGCATCAATATGGTGCATGCTACTAAGGTTTTGACTTGTGCGAAGGACTATGGTTCGTCACAAACAGACCTTGGAAAGGAACCTGCTCCACTCGGGAGTCCTTTGCATATTGAAAACCCTGTGGATAAACCTAAAGTCACACCTCGCATTCCTAAGGGATTCCTAAAGCATTCAAGACACAATCCTAATGCCCGAGCCGCCCAGAGCTATTCAATTGTCAAGGATTTGGGCCATACTCCTTGTGCTATGTTTGCACTTGAAGTACTTCAGAGTTGTCCTTCACAAAGGAAGGCTTTGATTTCTGCTCTTGGTGTTAACGATGATAACTCTTCCTTTGTCATCAAATTTGAAACCGTGGGACTACAGCCTCGCTTCACCTTACTACATGTCTCTCTTGATTCATGTAGAATGTCTTAACATGACTGTCAAGCGCACTGTGATTGATGAAGGCACTGCTGCTTCCGTGATGTCTTTGTCATGTTGGAAGGGTTTGGGTTCCCCCGAGCTGTCTAAATTTGCTACCATGTTGATTGCTTTTGATGGTATATCATTTCGGCCGCACGAAATTATTACTTCTCTTAAGGTCCGTTTGGGAGGGAAGACCATCGTGATCGAGGTCGAGGTGGTTGATGCACCCTTTGACTACAATCTCTTACTGGGTAGGAATTGGATGTATAGTATGCAAGCCGTAGCTTCTTCTATATTTCTAGTTGTATGCTTTCCATTTAATGGGAAGATTGTTATTATTGATATGACATCATTCAAAAATCTGAGTGTTACTGTATCATTGGGAGCTTCTATCCCGATTATCGATCATTCTCAATCAGCAACTGGGAGTGTGGGTATTGGCATGTATCCATCCCTTATGGGAAGCTTTGGTTGTCTTGCACCCATTCTTATGATCGGGTCTAGTTTTGGTGGGGCTTAATATTCATTGAGATCAGTGTCTTTTCGCACTTCCCATATGGAAGATCCTTGGATTCTTCCTACACCAAGTCCTTCGAGTAAGACTATCAAAATGGACATGTCGTTGACTACAACAATGATAACATATCAAGCAAATATTGAATGTGTTGTAGAGCCTAGTCCTTCCTCTTCATGGATAGAGGAGGACCCATATGTGCTGCATGCATGGGTAGTTGAGTCTTCTCATGCACATGATTGCCTTGATAGTGTTTTTCCATCAGATGAAGCTATTATTGAGGCCATGTCTGGAGTTGAGCCACCTTGAGAAGAGTTACATCATAGATCTTATTTTCTTCCTGAGCTTGACCGTTTGGAGTGTGAAGACTTTAGGGAGATTCTTAGTGAGAGAATTGGTAGTCTTGTGGTTCCATTGAGCTCTCCTGGTTCGATGGATAATGGAAACATGGCGAATATATCTCCTACTATCCCTATAAATATCTCTTGTGATTCTGGCAAGATTGAGAATGTCTATATTGGGGAAGAATGATCCCATGTTGAGATTCAAGATTATATCGAACTGTTCAAAGAGTTTTGTGATGTCTTTGCTTGGTCATATGAGGAAATGCTAGGTATCGACCCTCGCATTGTTGAACATGAAATTAAAACTTATCCTAATGCTAATCCTGTTCGACAACGCTTGCATGCAGTGAATCCTAGAAAAGCACTTGCGATTAAGGATGAGATAGAAAAACTGTTAAATGCTAGTTTTATCTATCCCATTCCCTTGAAGGAGTGGGTTTAAAATCCCATTCTAGTTGATAAGAAGCAATGAGCAATCCGTTTATGCACTGATTTCTGAGACTTGAATCGTTCCTGTCCTAAGGATAATTTTCCCACACCATTTATTGATCAAATTTTGGATGAGTGTGAGGGAAGCAAGGTATTTTCCTTTATGGATGGATTTTTTAGATACAATCAGATCCATATCAAACCCGAGGACCAACATAAAACTGCATTTATTTGTCCTTGGGGTACCTTTGCATATTGGAAGATGCCTTTCGGCCTTCAAAACTCTAGAGCCACGTTTCAGTGTTAGTTTTTCAACATTTAAGCTAGCATTATAACAAGATCTTTTCACTGAGAGAATAACAAGCACATCATTCACATAAGCACATCACAAGAGACAAGAG
>LPNX011062937.1:293491-350264 GCA_001517045.1 Pseudotsuga menziesii
ACGGATGAGTCTTTATCCTTATGTCATCATGATCATATGTTCTTGAACTGGAACATGATTTGTCTTTCTTGGTGTACCTTTCATGTTAGTAGACAACATAAACCTCATACAACACCATAATGCATTAGTACAATCATAAGTGTCAACACCCTAACCAATGAATATCTTCTATCATGCATTCATAATTTTTTTTAAGGTGATACGACAAATCTAAAATCAAGATTGTACTAACCATCATAACATGAAAACAAACATACCATAAACTTAATCATGAACAAATCTCAAAACATACCTCGATGAGTCATACCTGTCGAGATCGCTTGTAATCTCCTTATGTAAAGCCTTAGCCTCATCTCCTAGTTTCATCTTGTGAGGTGATTCATGTTCTGAGAGTCTTACAAAGGATTCCTTGAACCCTATCATATGTTTGGAAACCCCACTGTCTATAAGCCAGTCATCACTTCCATGAGAAATGTTACCGATTTGAGGTGTCTGTCCTTGTCCCGGAGTTCGCTGATCTAGGGTTTGTCGCAGAAACCCTAATTTTCAAAACTTGGAATATTTCAGATCTGATTGGATGAGAATATATATCTCTTCAAATGGAGCTGTCCAATGTACTCCTTTTCTGAAAACAGTAGAGGGAAGCTCCCGGAACAGGAAGCCCTAATTTTCTGATTTCTTCTGCAGAAATGCCTGTTACTGTTTCTGTGATATATCCGAAATTACTGATCCTCTATGTCTGCAATTTCTCACTGAGGTAACCTCGCATATCCCTGATCCAACACCACAGGTTTCATCAGAATTGGTTTCACCATTTTGGATTTATTATCCTTTTCCCAAGGTGACCTGTTACAGGACTGTTCAGAACAACGAAGTTGTACGGCCTTCCACGTGTCACTGGTTCATCCTATGAGTCTGATATTCGGACCACAGAAATTATAGTCCGTGCCCGTTTTGTAAAATCTTCAAGAATTCCATTTGGACCTCTGTAGCCCAAGATATTGGAGATCTCCCCAGGTGTCCTGTTTATGGATGATTTCTGGAAGAGGTTGGAACCCTAAATTGGAGAGATCATATCTCCCAGAATATAGAGAATATGAGGCTGATATTTGGACACAGTGTTCATCATGATTGTATCTTCAGCTCCTAAAATGTTCAGCTTCTGAGACTTCACCAATCGCGGAATATAGCGACTGTACCAAAACTTAGCAGTTTTAGTATTTAGGGTTTCTCCTAGTTCAGGGTCAAACTAGGGTTTGACTTTCCCAGAGATTTACCCAACCAAATTTACTGATCCAGGTCTCTAAATTTCGGTTTTGATGAGGAGAAAAATCCTATGCTGGTCTCACCCAAAAATTCCTCTTCTGTAGAAAGCCCTAATTTCCACATCAAAACTGAAAATGCTTGAAATTGAATTCCGCATCGACAGAACGATGCACCATTTTATGGAGAGTCATCTTAGCATACTTTTGCTGAAAATATGTGGAGGAAGATCCACAAAATAGGAATCCCTAGTTCCTGTAGCTACACAATGTCTTCTTCTCAGGTTATCTCTGATACCATGTTAGTTTTTCAACATTTAAGCTAGCATTATAACAAGATCTTTTCACTGAGAGAATAACAAGCACAGCATTCACATAAGCACATCACAAGAGATAAGAGACACAAAGATTTTAGGAGGGGAAACCATAAATGTAGAAAAACCCTCAACTTCCTCTAAGATAGTATCACCACAAGATGTGAACCCAAAACAGTAAGATGACCTCCCTTCACAATAGCAGCCTTCTGTCTTCTGTCAAGCACAAGAATTTCCTTCTCCAAAAGTGCGCCACACTTGAGAGAGCAAGAGAGCTAAGTCACAAGTGATAAATAGAGAGACTCTCACTCTCTATTTATATTCTTCCGTTGACTTGAAGTGCACTCAACCTAATAATTACTACTCGAGCCTACACCTTAATTAGTGTATAATAACTCAAGTGCCCCTAAACTGTGGGGACTTACCTAATGACTTGATATGACTTGTTTACATTATTAATCCTCCCGATCGGAACATCGGGGCATGACCACATGACTCAAATACATAATAGAAACATCCCGGAATAAACATCGGGTTACAATATATGAAATATATAGAAGAATACATTCCGAAGTTACATATGCATCAACATTCAGCGGGCTATGACCTTGATTTTCCATGATCTCAAATCGATTATTGAAGTCTTTTTGGATGACCTTGCTTCTCATTCTCATCAGAGGATGCGTCATTCCTACCATTTGAGATTAGTGTTCGAAAGATACTACCATTATTTGGTTAGGTTAAATCCTCATAAATGCATATTTTGAGTGAAGTCTAGTCACTTATTAGGGTTCATTGTCTCCAGGGAGGGTATAAGAGTCGATTCTCTAAAGGTTCAGGCAATACTTCAATTGTCTCCACCGAGAAACATTAGACATCTTCAATGTTTGCAAGGCATGGAAAATTTCTTACGGAGATTTGTGGTTAATTTTGCCAATTTGACTAGAGGATTTATGCGTCTTTTGAAGAAGGACACTACCTTTTGATGGGATGAGTGAGCCCATGAGTCCTTTGCTGCACTTAAATGAGCCTTAGCATCGGCCCACGTGATTAGTCCAGCCGACTATAGCCGTGACTTTTTACTTTATGTGGCTGCATCCATGGAGACGATTGGTATGGTTTTGGTTCAAGAGGATGAGGAGCTCCATGAGCATGTTGTATATTATTTGAGCTGAAATCTTATAGATGCAGAGATCCGTTATTGCTATGTGACGAAAATTTCCTTAGCTACCGTTCATGTGGTTCAAAGGTTGAGACACTATATTTTCCTTTTTCCAGACCTTGGTGGTAGCCCATGTCGATCCATTTTAGTTCATCCTCACTAGAAGGATGATCGAGGGAAAGTATAATAAGTGGATTGTCATCTTGCAAGAATTCGATCTTGAGTTTGTTTCGTCAAAATCAAAAAAATCATTGATTTTTACAGAGCTTATATCTGATTTCCTAAGCTAGGAGGAGGAGGAAGTTTGTGAAGATACGTTTGTCGATGAGCACATTTTCCTGAGCTCAACTTTGGATCCATGGTATGGGGATATCATCATATATTTACAAACATTGAAGGTACCTACTCACCTTTCACGGGATGAACGACAATGGTTACATCACGTATCCAAGAAATACCTTATAGTAGATAACACATTGTACCGTCATGGGGTAGATTCCATTTTACATGCTTGTGTTGAATGATTGCCATAGAGGGGCATGTGGTGGTCATTTATCTGGGCTTTCTACAGCCCAAAAAATATTGAGAGCCAGTTATTTTTGGCCGTCGATCTTTAAATATTGTGTCAATGAGGTCAAGAAGTACCACCCTTTCTAGGTGTTTGCACACAATATGCACTCACATCCTCCCCCGTTACATCCGATTATCACTGCCGATCCCTTCACTAAGTGGGGGCTTGATTTCATGGATTACAACCCAAATTTAGCTAGGGGGCATCATCATATTATAGTGGTTGTTAACTATTTCATGAAATGGGATGAGGCTATGCCCACAGTTAAATCCGACGGTGAGACAGCCGCGCACATTTCATATTCAACCAGATCATTACTCGGTTCAGTATTCCAAAGGATCTTGTCACTAACCATGGTAGGCACTTTCAGAATCGAATGATGGAAGAGTTGGCCTCGAATTTAGGGTATAAGCAGGAGAATTACTCTTTGTGTTACCCTCAAGCGAATGGACAGGTTGAAGCAGTGAACAAATCACTTAAGTCTAGTCTCCAACGAACCATCACACAAAGCAAGAACAACTCGCATATCATGTTATATCATGCTTTGTGGGCTTATAGAACCATGGTTAAGATTGCCGCCATTTTTTCTCCATATCATATTGTACATGGAGTAGAGTCTGTCTTGCCAGTTGAATGCGAAATCTCTTCATTGAAGCTAGCCATAGAGCTCTTACCAGACACTTCCCCATTGGAGGAACGTTTGGTCCACTTAGAGAAGCTTGATGAGCAACACCAAGATGCCTTAGTGGCTCTAGAAGTAAATAAGCGTCGCAATAAGGTCCAGTATGATAAGTATGTCCATCTGAGGAAGTTTAGTGAAAGAGATTTGGTCCTTTTGTGGGATCAAGCTAAAGAACCCTTGGGGGCAGGAAAGTTTAACCCCATGTGGCATGGTCCTTAAGTTGTTAAGCATGTGTTAGAGAAGGGTGCCTATGAGCTAGTATATTACGAGGGGACAGCCTTGGCAGACCCTAGAAATGGGCTCTATCTTAAAAAGTACTATGCATGATCTTAGCCAGGGATGATTATTGTATATTATTGTACATTATTTTGCATAGTTAGGTTTTTCTTATGGTGATCGAGTGTTGATTAGATTTAATTTCTTATGGCAGATGTCAATGGAGTATTCCATCTATATAGGATTCACTGATGGTGCTAGCCATCACACTCAACAGCCGTGCATTTCGTATTCAACTAGATCATAACTCGTTCCAGTATTCCGAGGGAGCTTGTCACTTTCAAAATCAGATGATGGAAGAGTTGGCCTCGAATTTAGGGTATAAGAAGGAGCATTACTCTTTGTATTACCCTCAAGCGAATGGACAGGTTGAAGCAATGAACAAATCACTTAAGTCCATTCTCCAACGAACCATCGCACAAAGCAAGACCAACTGGCATATCAAGTTATATTGTGCTTTGTGGGATTATAGGACCGTGGTTAAGACTGCCACCAGTTTTTCTCCATATCATCTTGTACATGGAGTAGAGTCTATCTTACCTATTGAATGTGAAATCCCTTCATTGAAGTTAGCCATAGAGCTCTTACCAGACACTTCCCCATTGGAGGAACGTTTGGTCCACTTAGAGCAGCTTGATGAGCAACACCAAGATACCTTAGTGGCTCTAGAAGTAAATAAGCATCGCGTTAAGGTCCAATATGATAAGTCTGTCCGTCCGAGGAATTTTAGTGAAGGAGATTTGGTCCTTTTGTGGGATCAAGCTAAAGAACCCTTGGGGGTAGGAAAGTTTAACCCCATGTGGCATGGTCCTTACATTGTCAAACGTGTGTTAGAGAAGGGCGCCTATGAGCTAGTAGATTACGAGGGGACAGCCTTGGCAGAGCCTAGAAATGGGCTCTATCTTAAAAAGTACTATGCATGATCCTCAACCAGGGCTGATTATTGTATATTATTGTACATTATTTTGCATAGTTAGGTTTTTATTATGGTTATCGAGTGTTGATTAGCTTTCGTTTCTTATGGCAGATGTCAATGGAGTCTTCTATCTATATAGGATTCACTGATGGTGCTAGCCATCACACTCAACACTCAGCCTATTCTGCATGGGTGATTTATACTCCTATGGGTAAGGTATTGTCTTTAGGAGGCGTATGTTTACGACCCTCTTCAAACAATGTTGCTGAATATAGTGCCATTATCGAGCTTCTACGAGATGCCATTTAGCATGGTGTTCTCTCTCTTGAGGTACGTCTTGATTCACAGTTAATAGTGTCAAAGCAAAATGGATTATATCATGTTAGGGATCCAACATTATTACGAATATTCTTACGTGTGAGATTGTTAGAATGACAATTTGACAACATAACATACTTACATGTTCCAAGAATTTATAATCAAGTTGATGACTCATATGCTAACTATGTGTTAGATTGGTCTTTGTTCCACAAATCATAAGCTCATCACAAACATACATTTTTACACATGTAAATAAATAAAATCGATCATCGTAAAAGTTTTTCATTAAACATCCAAAATGTGACAATACATAAGTCTCATAATACAAAAATGGGGCTTCTGAGCCACCAAAATATAATACATGGTAGTACAAAATGTGTCACTCCCAGGTATCTAAGCCTGGGGAGAAGGAGGGGGGTTCTATTCGTGGAAAGTCACCACGGCTCTAGCTAGCTCTCGAAATAACCGCACCCATGCTCGTGGTACACCCACCACCCGGTGTTGCATGGCCTCAGGCAAGTCCTCGACTTGCGCCATGGGTACCCTATGTGTCAGCCACACAAAGTTTGTGTGGATGCTTTGGAGCATTCGATCCACATACACATCCATAATTTCATCTCCTATTCCCCTCCATCTATGATGAGGGAAACTGTCAGGCCGCTGTGGTCCTACATCTGCATACATATGATAGATTGTCACTATGTGTCGTCATGCAAAAACATGTCTTTTGGTTCCACATATCAAAAAACATAAAAAAATTAAATAATTCAAAAAAATTAAAAAGAGGGTTGAGATTCATTACTAATGTCACCATATGCTGATCTTGGTGGTAGGGGCATGTCGAGATCTCCCTGAAAATCTATCCCCGCATAGGGGTAATCATCGATGGAAACTATCTGCTGCTGCCACTATGGAAAGAAATTAGATAGGTAGGGGTTGGACACCCTACCTCCACCCAGTCTGCGCATCGCATCTTTCCAACATCGTTGGGATGGATCTCAAACCCCGTGAGGAGGAACATCAAATCTAGTTCTGAGCCCTAAGACACGCTCAAAGAAGAACATGTTTAGTATACTGCTGAAACCAAATTTTCATACCCTTCCCATCTTGCAGTCGCTGAGCTGTTGCTTCATGTTACTCAATAGTGCAGTACTCCAATCATAAACTGTGGGTCTCATGCACTCCACTGCATAGAACATCAAGGGCCGCGAGGCCTAGTGGAGTGAGGCTAGCCCTGCTATCTGGCCGAGTGTTAGTGGTATGGCCTTCAGGCCTAGTACCTGTATGGAGTTTGTTGGGATCTGACTCCCAACCTTCTCCATGTCTGGATAATAGTATACAAAAATATACTCATCAATGGTGAGGCCACCTCTGGGTCCGCGAGAACATAGGTTCACCACTTCCCCCCATCAGGACAATCCTATAATGAAGTATATGTCCTCCACCCCTATAGTGAGGGACATCCCGTCGATATGGAATGAATTTGAGTCAGGATCCCAGTAGTCTACTAGCATTTGCAATAGTCTTGGTTTGGCCCTTAAGCCCCCAAGACACAAAAACTTGTATAGCCCACATGCACGAAGAGCTTGTTGAGCCATTAGATCGCCCCGTACAACCTCTTCTATGTCCCTGTGTTCTCTCTCCCTCTATTCTAGAACCATCCTGCACATTTACATTGAGTTTTGGTCATTAGTTGTCTTGAAAAACATTAAACGCGGTCGCATACGTTACTGTTTGTAAAACAACCGCATATGTACGTGACTTTGGGCCATTTTTCCGCGTATAGCCAGCCCTATACACGGAAAAATCCTCAATTTATGCATGGGCCGAAGCGACTATCTTAGAATGGCCTAGAAATTGATTTTGACCATGGAAATTCAAAAAATTTACATGCAAATGGAAGAGCAGGGCATGGGAAGTTACCTGGAAAAAATGGTGTCGGATTTCGCTGGACGAAACTCCTGGAATTCACGTTTGAAGTTCTAAGATCAATTGGGTAAAAATTTCAAATGATATATAATGTTTTGAATTTTTTACTATTTATAGAAATTTTTACCCCTTTTTCTATAGTTTTGAAGTGTTTCTGACCCTTTTGGACCATTTTTGACTCATATGATGATGTAGGAGACTGTTTTGAGCGTCGTTTCGACCATTGTTTTGACCTGTTCGTTCCTATATTAGGTATGAGGTTTAAACTAGAATATAGGTTAAATTTCACCTCTGTTTACATTTTACATGACCTTATGACCATTTTATTATAACCTTAGGTACAGACCCATTCTATCATGTCACGGAACCTTCTTGCTGTTTTAGAAGTGACATGATGTGAATGGTAGAGTTTGACCTTACATGGGTGCCCTAGTTAGCTCCTTGTTTGCATTCGGTGCCCATGATGACACTTTGTCCTTTAGGGTGTGGGAGTTTGTTGTATAGTATCACCATGTCATTTCACAATAGCCTCATACTCCACTTGATATTTTGCTGGCTTGTTTCCCTAGGACTCCCTTATGTCAAGTTGTAATTGCATTATCATGAGCTTTGCCTGCATTATTGAGCCTTATGCCAGCTTACCTGACTTCGAGTATAAGCCATATTGCTCGAGCTTGTCTCATGTCTAGCCATGCAGATCCATTTTGTATATCCTTTGGAGCTTGATTCCCTATTTTTACCAGGAGGGACTTTCCCCTGAGTGTCGCTATCCTACACATGTGTCCTTGCATTGAGCATAGGTATGTTCCGCTGCTTGGAACTAGTTTGTTTTCCCATTGACACTCGTCTTCTCCTAGTCTGTAACTACAAAGCACTTTTATTCTTTTTCAAGCTTTTTAAAATATTTTGAAAAAGTCCAAAAAACAAAAATTCAAAAAACCAAAAAGTTGGACAAGAAAAGATGTTATCTTTGGAAGCAGTCGAGTCGTGTCACCTTCGAGCACATCACTGTATTTCACATCCGTTGGTTGGGTTAATAGTTTGACTTTAGGAGATGTACTCGTTCCTCTAATTTTATCTCCACCGACAGGTCACAGCTTCCAGCTCCTATGGAGCCTCTGTCGATGCCTCCTGTGTCATAGAGATGTCCCAGTTTTGTATATCGAGTTTATGCTTCCTACATTCAGTCACCATTCACCTTTATGATCTTGTTTGAAGGAATTTGAAACCTGAGTCGGCCATTCCTCAGTTATCTTGACTTTGCATGTCGGCCATTCCTAGTACAGTTACTGGTTCGCGCAAATTATGATCGAGTCCTTACACATTATACAACTTTGCTGAGTACCCCGTGTTGGATGATGGGTATGCCTTAATGCCCTCTATTAACACTTAGAATGTACCCAGGTTGTGAAAGGTAAATCCCAAGGTAATAGAAAAAACCACTTTAGAATGTATTTCTAACCTAATACAATCAGAGAGGGATCTCTCACCGTTTACAAATTTTTTATACTCAAGATATTCAATCAAAGAGAATTAGAAGGTCAGATTTCTGATGAGACAAATAAGACAAGTTTTTTTTAAAAGACTTGGTAAGACAGTCATGGAAGAGACCATTGGGCAATGGAGTCAATAATCAGATATGAAATATATTGTAGGAGGTAGGGTTTTGAAAGTTTATGAACAGAGGCAAGGTAGGCACCATTTCCTCAGTCTTGAGGTATTAGCAGGTTGATTAGTATACAAAGGGAGACATTCCATCAAACAAAGCACCTCTAGGGTGAATTCTGCAAGAATTTAGAAGAAAATATTTTGAAAATGCTTGAACAATGGACCTAGAGCATGCAGGATGAATTCTAGCCCATAAAAACTAATGCTCAAGCATGAAAACAAATACAAAATGGAGTGGGAAACAGGATAAACAATCACATAAAGAAATTCCTTACTAAAGAAAAAGATGGCACAAGAATCTCTGACATGAAAAAGATTTTACATTCCTCCTCTGCAAATTTCATTCATTTACTGAAAACTTGAAGCCATTACAATGTAGAGTATCTCCACTCTTGAAATACTCTTTTAAAAATATCAATTACATTTTTATTTATATAAGGATAACCTCTACCTAACTTTGAATTCAAAACCTAACTGAACTCTAAAAATAGAAATAGTTACAACAATGTTTCTTTTGCATATCTCTAATGGTGATAGCTGTGTGAAATATGGGAGGGGTTTTTATAATTGGACATGTGCCCAACAAAAACCATGTCTTCATTTCTCCAAAATCATCTCAATCTCCTTGAAATATTCCTTTGAAGCTGATGACTCAAATAATAAAATTGTAGATTTCTGGAAAACTGACTTGTGAATATATTTTAAATTATCCCAACCTGTGATTACTTTGTACAAAATGAAGGAGGTTTTTTATTATAGGCCTATTATAAATAAAAACCTCTCTCAATTTTGTCAAATTAAATTCCATTTGTCCAAAACAATTCTTTGAATTTGATGGCTGAAATAGTCCTTTGGAAAATATGAAAAATGGCCTATACAACGGACTTTGTTGCTGATAAAGAATAGAACCTGTGTGAACATTGAAAGAGGTTATTGTGGATAGATATGTTGTGAACAAAATCCTCTCTCACTTTCTCAAAATTAATATTCATTTGATGTAAACAATTATTTTAATTTGATGACTAGAACAGTCATTTTGACATCTGAACATTTTTCCTCTGAAGATGACTTTGCTGCTCCAAATATGTAGCACCTCGGTAAAAACTAAGAGAGTTTATTGTATATCACAATATTATGATGAAAAACCTCTTTCAGTTTTTGAAAATTATTCTTTCTTTTCTGGAAACATGTCGTTGAATAACATGACTAAAACAATCATTTTCAGAAAAATATGCTATGTTGCTTTTAAACCTTGAATTGTTTAACTGTAAGAGAACATATAGCATCTATCCTTGTAAGATCATATATTTTAAGAGAAATTCCATGAATTGATTGATCAAGGTAGTCATATTTGTTAATAGTGTCTCCAAACACTTGAATAATCCCAAGCTTTGGCACACTCTCCACTGTAAATTCTGTTTGTAAAACTTTAAACACATACCAATACCTTCACGAATGCTCTCACTGTATATATTTCTGCAACTCTTCTGGGCTGATGTTCTTTTTGGGATTCCCTTCTGCATTGTTGAGTGGTGGCTTCCCTTTTCTTGTTCCATAAAAATCAATTTCCAGCTTCTTGATCAGACTCTTTATCTCCACCATTTTCCTGTGATTAAAAACACGTAAAAGTTGAGTTTGGAAATATGGTGGACTGTCTCCTTCCTTTCGTGCACAGCACACAAATCAAATGAAAAAACCAAGTCAACTTTAATTAATGGTCTATTCTAGAGCCTCCACTGAGTTGTTTTTCCCAAACCACTTTTCTCCGCTGAATTCAACAAAAGTTACCATGTGGACAGTGGTTTAAATTCCGCTACCACCTTTCAAATTTAACCACCATGCAACTATTTCCTCCGGATCTAATGAGGACCGTCGATGCATTTTCACTTTATTTTCCAGCCGTGGGATAAGCTTACACATATACATTCTGCTGAGCCCTTTTGTTTTAATTAACGTGCAACTTTACTCTCCGGAAACAATAATACCCGTTGATGAGTTTTCCCTTTTTACATTAGCCCTCAGATTAGTTTATGTGCTAGTGGTTTTATTATACCTTAAGAAAGGTAATAAAACTTGTTTAGCGCTTAAACCATCATTAAGACTTGGTTTGGTGAATAAAGTCCGCTTTTTGAATTTGGAAAAATATCCAAAACTATATAAGTTTGAATATGAATAAAATAATAACTTTATAAAACCCATTTTTTAAATTTCATTCAAAAATTAATAAAACTTTTTGCCCCACTTGTGAAAAATTTATTTCTCTTTTTACCTAAAATTCTTTTAACTTCTTTTCATTTCCAACTTGGAAATAGCTTAATGAGAAAACTTTGGAAACCGACTCAATCACCCATGAAAACTTAAATTTTTGAAGGCAATAAGACCAATTTCAACAAAAATAAATTTTGTGCTAACAACTGGCTCCAACTAGGGATGCTATCCTCCCTACGAGGTAGCAAAGAACCCCGTAGACCAGGTGCCAAATCCATTGGGTTTCTCTTAATTTTTCTCTAAAATCCTCAACCTGTTTTGAAATGAACCATCAACTGAAACCATTTTGCAAACAAATACCACTCTGTAAACCTATAATCTGTAATTGAATTGCACTTGAAACTAAAACCAAACTGAAAACTGCTGAAAGAAATGCCCGCCATGTCGAGCTTATTCATGCCTACCTATTCTACTTAACTAAGCACAAATTCCCAATCAAGCAAAATCTGATTTCCAATGAAGCCAATCAAGTAATTTATCCAATAACTCCATTTCTTCTTCACGCTTGATTGAAATTAGAACATAAGAACAAAATAGCAATAGGTTATGATGAAAACTTTGTCCTTTGCTGCAAACATATAACCAACTACTCCATCTAAAAAATGTATCCATGTACTCTACTATTGGATCATAAAAAACATGACAAATTTCAAACTACTCAATCACCTATTTGTCATGACAAGGCTGTCCAAAAAGTAACTCCTCTTGCATACTGTCAAACCGATCTTTAGAAGAGATTTGAAAAGAATTCTCATGATTGTTTTTCAATGATATATCAGCAACTTCATTTAATATTTCTACATTTACAAATCCATTCTTCTCAAGCACTTCAAGAAGAATATCATTTTGTTCTTCAACAATATTAAGCAGAAACATGTCTTCTTGACAAAACGTTTATGAATTGGAAAGATTTAAAGAAACATCCCATTGAGAGTTCTCATCTCCTTCTTTGTGATCCCTTTGTTTATTGCACACTGTTGGTTCTTTCACATATTGAGATTGATGGCATGATTGCTCTTCCTTTTCATTATATAAGTAGGCTAAAATTTTCTTTAAAACCATCACTAACATAATTTTCAACAAGCTGACCACAATCATCAGAAAAACCATCAAGAGTATAACCTTCTTCTTTCACATCAATAGGCTGATCATCTTCATGCTCATATCTTTTTTCCAATTCTAATCCAAGGGCTGATTTCTCTTTAATTGTATTTTCAGAAAATAAATATGTGGAGGGACTGTAAGATTGAAAATTTGTAGAATCAGAATTCTTTATGTAATCACCCACATAAGCATTAGAATTTAGAGGAAATTGTTGCTGCAAAAATGAATTTTCTGATTGGGAATAAGCAGCCTCATCTTGAAACAAAAATTTAGAAGTTGAATAATATGAAGAAGGGTTTGATTGAACATCCCAACTTCCTCATTGGTCACACAAAGAATGACAAGATTGCTGCAAATTATCATCTACTTCAGGAAAAGAAATGTAGCTGGTTGAATCAGAGCTTTGGCTCATGTCTCTTTCAGTAGAGGAAGAAATTATTAACTGCTGAGATTTTTCTTGAATGTGAAGATAGCTAATTTGTGTTTCTTTTTTCTGAAATGGGTTCTCATATAAATTTTCTAAAATCTCTTCATCCACTAACTCATCATCACTATACAATTTTTCCAAATCCTCAATGAAATATTTAGCATGCATACAACAATATTGAACCAGCAATAAGGAGGGGTGTTGGTTTTTGTAATGTTCATGAAATACTGTATGAAAATCAGTAAGGGAAAATAAACTTTCTGATGGTAACCCTTCATACCATGACCTTGCATATCCTTCTAAAGTAGCCATGAACATTTTCATTAAAGAATACTCATGCAATTTAACTCCCAGCTTATGTATATGTATATGAAATCTAACCAAATGAAGGGCATCATCATCATTCTTTTGATCTTTAAACTTTGGAAGACCTGTTTTCCAATCCACTTTAGGTATTCGATTTGGAAAACCAGGAATGTGAGCACGATTCATAGGAGTATACCTTGCAGACAAAGAACTCATCTTGACAAATGAATAAACTGAATCAACTCTTCAAACTTTGCAATCTTTTGACAATGGAGTCACCATAGGAATTCTGAAAACTGGATTCTTCGTAGATGGAGTCGCCAGGTGAAACATGCACAACCTTGCTGATATCTAACTGTTCTTCACCATCAACAATCAAATCTGAAAGTATGTCGTTTATACCCAGGGAAGATTTGAACCTTCATTCCCCGGCAACGGCGCCAATTTGTTAACACTCTGAATGTACCTTGGTTGTGAAAGGTAAATCCCAAGGTAACAGCAAAAACCACTTTAGAAAGTATTTCTGACCTAATACAGTTAGAGAGGGATCTCTCACTATTTACAAAGTTTTTATACTCAAGATATTCAATCAAAGAAAATCAGAAGGTCAGATTTGTGATGAGACAAATAAGACAAGTTTGTTTTAAAAGACTTGGTAAGATAGTCATGGAGGAGACCATTGGGAAATGGAGTCAATAATCAGATCTGAAATAGATTGCAGGAGGTAGGGTTTTGAAAGTTTATGAACAGAGGCAAGGTAGGCACCATTTCCTCAGTCTTGAGGTATTAGCAAGTTGATTAGTAGACAAAGGGAGACATTCCATCAAGCAGAGCACCTCTAGGGTGAATTCTGCAAGACTTTAGAAGAAAATATTTTGAAAATGCTTGAACAATGGACCTAGAGCATGCAGGATGAATTCTATCCCATAAAAACTAATGCTCAAGCATGAAAGCAAATACAAAATGGAGTGGGAAACATGATAAACAATCACATAAAGAAATGACTTACTAAAGAAAAAGATGGCACAAGAATCTCTGACATGAAAAAGATTTTACATTCCTCCTCTGCAAATTTCATTCATTTACTGAAAACTTAAAGCCATTACAATGTAGAGTATCTCTGCTTTTGAAAATCCTCTTTTAAAAATATCAATTACATTTTTATTTATATAAGGATAACGTCTACCTAACTTTGAATTCAAAACCTAACTGAACTCTAAAAATAGAAACAGTTACAACAATGTTTCTCTTGCATATCTCTGATGGTGACAACTGTGTGAAATATGGGAGAGGTTTTTATAACTGGACATGTTCCCAACAAAACCCATGTCTTAATTTCTCCAAAATAATCTCAATATCCTCGAAATATTCCTTTGAAGCTGATGACTCAAATAATAAAATTGTAGATTTCTCGAAAACTGACTTGTGAATATATTTTAAATTATCCCAACTTGTGATTACTGTGTAAAAAATGAAGGAGGTTTTTGATTACAGGCCTGTTAGAAATAAAAACCTCTCTCAGTTTTGTCAAATTAAATTCCATTTGTCCAAAACAATTCTTTGAATTTGATGGCTGAAATAGTCCTTTGGAAAACATGAAAAATGGCATGTACAACGGACTTTGTTACTGCTAAACCATAGCACCTGTGTGAACACTGAAAGTGGTTATTGTGGATAAATATGTTCTAAAGAAAAGCCTCTCTCACTTTCTCAAAATTAATTTTATATTTGATGTAAACAATTATTTTAATTTGTTGACTAGAACAGTCATTTTGACATCTGAACATTTTTCCTCCGAAGATGACTTTGCTGCTCCCAATATGTAGCACCTGGGTAAAAACTGAGAGAGGTTATTGTAGATCACAATGTTATGATGAAAAAATCTTTCATTTTTTGAAAATTATTCTTTCTTTGCTGGAAACAGGTCGTTGAATAACATGACTAAAACAGTCATTTTCAGAAAAATATGCTATGTTGCTTTTAAACCTTGAATTGTTTAACTGTAATTCAGAAAACATATAGCATCTATCCTTGTAAGATCATCTATTTTAAGAGAAATACCATGAATTGATTGATCAAGGTAGCCATATTTGTTAATAGTGTCTCCAAACACTTGAATAATCCTAGGATTTGGCACACTCTCCACTGTAAATTCTGTTTGTAAAACTTTAAACACATACCAATACCTTCACGAATGCTCTCACTATATATATTTCTGCAACTCTTCTTGGCTGATGATATTTTTGGGATTCCCTTCTGCATTGTTGAGTGGTGGCTTCCCTTTTCTTGTTCTATAAAAATCAATTTCCAGCTTCTTGATCAGACTCTTTATCTCTGCCATTTTACGTAAAAGTTGAGTTTGGAAATATGGTTGACTGTCTCCTTCCTTTCGTCCGCTGCACACAAATCAAATGAAAAAACCAAGTCAACTTTAAATAATGTTCTATTCCGGAGCCTCCACTGAGTTGTTTTTCCCAAACCATTTTTCTCCACTGAATTCACCAAAAGTTACCACGTGGACAGTGGTTTAAATTCTGCTACCACCTTTCAAATTTAACCACCATGCAACTCTATCCTTCGGATCTGATGAGGACCGTTGATGCATTTTCACTTTATTTTCTAGCCGTTGGATAAGCTTACACATATACATTCCGCTGAGCCCTTTTGTTTTAATTAATGCGCAACTTTACTCTCCGGAAACAATAATACCCATTGATGATTTTTCACTTTTTACATTAGCCGTCAGATTATTTTATGTGCTAGTGGTTTGATTATACCTTAAGAAAGGTAATAAACCTTGTTTAGCGCTTAAACCATCATTAAGACTTGGTTTGGTGAATAAAGTCCGCTTTTTGACTTTGGAAAAATATCCAAAACTATATAAGTTTGAATATGAATAAAATAATAACTTTATAAAACCCATTTTTTAAATTTCATTCAAAAATTAATAAAACTTTTTTCCCCACTTGTGAAAAATTTATTTCTCTTTTTACCTAAAATTCTTTTAACTTCTCTTCGTTTCCAACTTGGAAATAGATTAATGAGAAAACTTTGGAAACTGACTCAATCACCCATGAAAACTTAAAATTTTGAAGGCAATAAGACCAATTCCGACAAAAATAAATTTTGTGCTAATAACTAGCTCCAACTAGGGATGCTATCCTCCCTGCAAGATAGCAAAGAACCCTGTAGACCAGGTGCCAAATCCGTTGTGTTTCTCTTAATTTTTCTCTGAAATACTCAACCTATTTTGAACTTGTAACACCCTGGTTTTGACCCCATTTGCATGATGTATATAATGTAATTAATCATGGTGAGGAGCTAAAGGCAAAAGCCCCACCATCGATTCGGTTGTGTATGTTTCGGAAATAGGGGTAGTTGCCGATGGTATATCGTGCTATTTGGCACATTATAGTTGGCATCATGTAAATACGCACATCAAATAAAATAAACCACAACCAACTACGGAAGTGCAACGTTGAAATGAAAAGGGCATGATTCCAAAGGATAAGGGGTGGGGGATGTCAAACCTTGGTCTATGGGGGGAAAAACCCATGTGTTGCCACCTTGTTTTGATTTTCCATATTCCTTGTCTCATTCAACCTTGGCTATGTGTAAGCCTGCATTGACCCTTATTCCTTGAGGAATCATGCCCAGCTCGGGGGTGGCATTGTTGCTGAGAGATTGATGAGCACGATGGCCTATGGTTGGGTGGAATGTTGCAGTGATGTAGCTGGTTGCGGGACAGGTTCTTCTTCAAAAGATAAGTAATCCTTCTTGTTTCATCTCTGCAATTATATCTACTATATTATGTGAAATGATGAACATGTTGAATGCTGGAAATGTATATGTTTGCTTCCTCTAAATGTTTTGAGGAATTATGCATCTGTGTATGCTTGTATGTTTGGCATTCCTATTATGTATCATGTTAAGTTTTTAATTTCAGCATTGTTGCTTGTCCATGTTGATGGGGTTGTTTGCCCATATGCAGTGGTGTTTGGTGTTCATCGCGTCCTCTTCGCCGGTTTGAGGGTCGGGGACGTGACAAAGATGGTATCAGAGCTCATGTTGCAGCATGGGCCTGAATGGACCACCAAGGTGTAGTGACAGAAGCAGAATTGCCTTCTGCCTAACAGAGATCAAAATTTGATGACAACAAAACTTCCAAAAATTCTTCTAAGTGTTGAACAGTCGGAACACTCAGCGGGAAGGACTTCCGATGTAGCGGAAGAGTTAGTGGAACGGACTTTCGACGTAGTGGAATAATTAGGCGAAAGCACGTCCGACGGAGAGCAGTTTGAAAGAAAATCGTGGAAAATTGTCTAAGTGTCCGTCAGAAGAAAATAGCTGTTCAAGCATCCACCGTTGCGGATGGCTAAGCGACTACGCATCCAACGGGTAAGTCATCCGACCACCGATGCCACAAGAAAGTTAAGTTTAAATTTTTTCTAATTATAGAAATTATCGGCCATCGGAAGCGGAAAGTTGTTCATGCGCCCACTGTTGCGGAAGCCAAAAGCACTAGACTTCCGATGTAAAAATACTGTTGACGCTGATCGGGTCATGCCATAGTAGATTAGGCCACTGATCGGGAGAAGATCCAGGATTGTGTTCCACCATTGCGGCTGCGGAAGGAACTAAGTCGCCGACAGAAAGAAGAAAGTTGAGCCAATCAAGCGGCGAAGAGGGAAAATTTTGAAAATTTTCTAAGTGTTCAGTGTCTGTCGGTATAAAATAGGTGTTGGGTTCACCGACACTGCGGAAGAATTTAGCGGTTGTCTGTCCACTGTTGCGGCTGGCGTAAGGACTAAAATGCCGATGCAGCAGTGGATCTGGTTTCCGACAGTAGGAAAATTCAATAGGAAAATTCAAAAATTTTCTAAGTGTTGTGATCATCGGAAGACGTTAGCTGTTTGAGCAGCCGATACGTCGGCTCAGTTAGTGGTTTGGAATTTCGATGCCATCGGTGGAAGAAGTAGAAATTTTGAAAAATGAGAAAATTCGTCTAAGTATGGAAACTGTCGAAAAACGTTAGCCCTTTGGGTAGGCGATGCGGCAGCAAGAATCGCAAGAAAATAGAAGATGAAGTTGCCGATGCAACAGAAGAAAAGAAGAGAAGTTTCGGTGGAAAATAGTTGAAGTCAGAGCCTCAGTTTCGGTAGAGATATTCCAAAGATCGCTGAAACGTCGGAAGAGGATAGTTGTTTGAGCATCCGATGTGGCGACGGAAAGAAGGAGAAAAATTGAAAATTCTTCCAAGTATAGAAAACATCAGAAAACTTTAGACGATCAGTCCACCGATACACCGGAAGCCAAAGGAAGATCGGCCCGACACGTCGAAAAAATTTAGTTGATTGGACCGCCGATGAAGTAGGATGAAAGATGAATATCGGACTGCTGGAGTGTCGGAAGCTTAGAGAACTAGCCATCCGACAGGTTAGAAGATCCGATTTCCGATGAATAGCGGAGAAGCTAGTGGTTTGGGGATCCGAAGCGACAGAAGAAAACCCAAGATGAGAGCCAATTTTGCACAAGGAAATTTTGAGTTTTTCAAGTGGGATTTTCCAGCAGATTTCGACTATTTTCAATGGGATTTTCCAGCAGATTTCGACTGTTTTTAGTGGGATTTTCAGCATTTTTTCAGTGGGTTTACAGGGCTGAAGTTGCACTCAGACCAAAATACAGTTGTGTATAAAAATGCATAGATTTGGTGAAAATATTCATTTTTAGAAGTGGTGTAGTTTTCACACCCGAGGTCGGAATGAAGCATGTGGATAGGCGTTGGAAAGCTTATCCAATAGGAAAAAAGGGTAAGTCACCAGAATCTGAGCATGGAGTAGCAAAGTGCTAATGAAGGCCACTGCTATCCAATGGACAAATCTGAAAAATTGCATGCCTAGAGGTAGCAAGACTATGAAGGCTAACCAGCTGGTGTGTGAAAGAGGAATTCCATGCAAAGATGAGGGATTTGAAAGGGAAATTTCGTTAAAACCCTATCTTGTTGATTATAACTACATTTCCTAAGTTTTATGCCTGAAATGTATGAGGATATGTTTTGTATGAACCAATAATGATAATCATTGCTTTGATGTTGGCATTAGTGGAAAATCCAACGATGACATGGATCCGGATGAGTATGTTGCTGATGCTGATGAATGTGACTAGCAAACCTTTGGAGGAAGGGATAAGGAAACAAGTCCATAACAAAAGTTGGTGAGCAAATTTTGCAATCTCTTGCAAGGACCAACCAAATTGGTCATGTCAAGGGTGTAAGTAGGACCCATGAAGGTAAGAGTTTGATTATCACAAATTCCAAGGAGTGGTAAAGGTAAGAGACCTCGTACCATGTGGATATTTGAATATAGAAAGGTGTCATGCCTATATATATATTGATTGAGATTAGTAGCCCAAGGAAAGTAAGTACTAATGATTTTGATTATAGTAATGCACCCTATATGAAGTAGTCATGGTTAGGCCATGCATGGTGTGTTGAATGCATAGCATTCCTGAATCAATGCAAGGTAGCATTGAGTGGATATGCATTAAAAAGATATTTTAATCTTGTAGTTATGCATTGAATGGATGCCTATGTAGGGTGTGAGTAACTGATTGCATAAGTAAAGGTGAAAATGTTGTGATGTATTGCATGAATGCATTGATATGAATGCATGCGATATTATGAATAACTAATGACTGAAATGATGAATTGATGACAATTCAGGAACCATTTCAAAGGTTGTTATGAATGCAGGATAGTCATGATCAATTGGCTGCCAGAAATGCTCTATCGAAGAGAAAGGTGGTACAAATGATACGCTTGTGAAGTAAGGAGTATCTAAACATTTCATTTAAATTACATGAATGACATGACTATACCTTGCAAATGTTAATATGATGATGATTGCATGAAGTAAATGAGTTTTGGTAATATTGATGTGACTAACAGCTGGAAGTATTTGAATTTTATAAATTTTGGAAATGCTTCAGTGATGGTTGTAGCAATGAAAAGGTTATATGCATCCGGACTTACCAAGTGTTTGGTTGATTGAAGCTCATGTTTCAGGTAGATTATTTAGAGCATGGAAATGAGAGGTAAGACCCTCACCAATGCCAGAATCTACCATGTGAAAGAGATAAACCTTATGATAAGAGTCTCATGGTTGTGGAAATAGTTGGTATGCATAATAGGTTGTTAAATTTGAGTTGTGAATTTCAGATTTAAGAAATTGCTAACGACTACTAATCACTGTTGGCTTGTATAAGATTGTGTCAGGAGGACGCATGGTAAGTGGGTATTCATGTTATGTTAGTAAGCATAAAATTATAATGGGAATAGTAGTGCTACTTACAAGAGACCCACAAATGAGGATCACCTCATTGCTAAGCAAACTAATTTCTGTAGTAGACAGAATTGCAAATTCTTATTGAATTTAATTGCTAATGTCATTGCTTGGTTATGGAACAATGAATTTGGATTGTATTATCGGATAATGATTGACTGTTTGGCTATTTGATGAATGTATCAGGGATACACACTGCAGGAAGATCATGTGTGATGGCCTACAGGAGCCAAACTTCATGGGAAGGTTTTCCCTTAGAAATGGGTTTCGGGTGAAACGCCATTGGACATTTTGGAAATGTCTCATCTGCACTGCATGTTTGGTAGTAACATGAGTGAAATGGTATAAATTATGTCGGTAAGACATGTGTGGGTATGAAATGTAAAAAGGAGTTGGGATGGCTAACCGAGGGACTATTAAATCAGAAAAGGAGCCCCCATTCCTCCTTAACAAAGGAATACTGCGTCGACAAATGGATAAGTGTTCTGTGACCCTTGCTAAGAATATGCATGTTTAATTGTTAAATTCAATATGTAGAACATGGTTTGATTTTATTTCCATGATGACCCATTGCTTAAGTATGAATAGGGCCTACATGGCACACACCGGGAAAGAGTGCACACTTTTCCGATGTCGGATCATGAAAGGGTTTTCGATATTGATTACACCCTAGGGAGTGGACGCACTCCTGGTGTGTCAATACTTGATAGTGAATGGTATGAATATGATTACAGTGTTAGCACAATAACGATGATGAGTTCGCTTATATTGCTTGTGTTGACAGGATAAATAGATGCAGTTGGGTGTTGCACCCTAAAGGTAAAAAGGTAAAAGGTAAACGGTTGTTGTGAGGGGTTGCAGAGTAAGGGTTATTGTTGGTATAAGTGTATGTTGGTATAAGTGTATCTTGGGCTATTATATGCCTGAGGATCCATAGTAGATCCTAGACCTAGAAATGGTCATGGTAAAGTTCCAAGCCCAGTCGACATGATTGTGTACTGACTGGACAATAAATATTTGATGTTGTGGAGCAGCCGGCGTGTTGACCTAACATCCAAGTCCATAGGTGATCCCAAGGCTTGCAAAGCGAAGCAGGATCCTGTGGATGAACGAGGAAATGCACAATAAATATAAGTGTTGGATTATTTTGCTTTTGAATATACATGTGTATATGATTTGGTTATGATGTTTTAAGCTCTTGTTCTAGAGATAAAACTGATGAGAATAAACTAAATGTGTGAATCTATTCAATGTTTGGATATAGGTATCACTGGAAGCGAGGACTATGAGAGCATCCTAGGGGTGCATGTGGACATGTGACTGTCCTGGAAAGATCGGATTGAATGGCAATGAAAAAGGTGCTAGTGAGACCGTGAGGTTCCTAGCAGTTGAGACAAACCATGTGGAGAGACTCCATGGTTTAGAGGTCTGGAGTAGACCAAAGACACTAAGTGTCATGACCAAGAAGGATTGGTCCAGCATTCATGGTGAAGTGAAAGAGGCTGAGAGCATGAAAAGCCACCGCAGTGGTGTGGGTTCCAGGACGGAACAAAACAAAGAGGGAAAAACTCTTGCGGCTCTCTCTTGCCTTTTGATTATATATATATATATATATATATATATATATATATACATATATATTTATGCATTGTGAAAACAAAATATTTTTGAATGCATGTATGACTGAAAATGGAATGTGTGTTTTTGCTAAAGGTAAATTGTGAATGCTGGAGTGGTTAATTCCCTGCCCAAGAATGGACATGAATGATCTTGTGTGCCTGTTGAGGAAGGCATGAAAAATATGAAAGCTTCCTTGATGAGACTTGGACTGTCATGCCAATTGGGTAATTAATTGACTGATTTTAATGTCTATACTATGTTTGGTCTGATAGAATTTCAATGGTGCATTTCATAGGTGAGGAATGTGAAACCTGGTGGTGCACATTAATCATGGCAGCAGATCAAAATCTGTTGGACTTGGCTGGAAGTCTCCTTTAAGTGATTTCCAAGACCCAAGAGAATCTTGGGGAGATGCTCAAGATATAGAGAAGGTAGAATGAAATGAACCACCAGATTTTGCAAGACTCTATTGGTTTGCAAAGGGAGGTGAAAGGCCTTCTGGGAGAAATCAACAAAGGAAAGGAAGGTGGATCAGTGATGGGACATTCGTCCAAGTGACCCATTGGGAAACGGTCTAGGCAGGAAGACTCAAAGGAAATTGAGAGGGTAAAGATGAAGTAGCCAGTGAAATGTTGGGAATGTGGAGGACATCATTTACGATGGGACTACCCAATGAGGGAACATGATGAGGGCAATAGCCGCAAAGTTCCTAGACTTCGGGATAAGATGGAAGCTGAGAACCAGCAAGACAAGTCCATGGAAGCCTAGGGGCTTGGTCTTGAACGTTCAAAGTAAATGATTGAAAGTGGGACAGATCTGCAAAATTTTGAAATTTGATGTGCAATTGTATATGTATTGTATATGGATTCCTATGCATTGGAACACCGAGGACGGTGTTATTCCAAGGGGGAGGGGAATGTAACACCCCGGTTTTGACCCCGTTTGCATGATGTATATAATGTAATTAATCATGGTGAGGAGCTAAAGGAAAAAGCCCCACCATCGATTTGGTTGTGTATGTTTCAGCAATAGGGGTAGTTTTTGATGGTATATCATGCTATTTGGCACATTATAGTTGGAATCATGTAAATACGCACATCAAATAAAATAAACCACAACCAGCTACGACAGTGCAACGTTGAAATGAAAAGGGCATGATTCCAAAGGATAAGGGGTGGGGGATGTCAAACCTTGGTCTATGGGGGGAAAAACCCATGTGTTGCCACCTTGTTTTGATTTGCCATCTTCCTTGTCTCATTCAACCTCTTAAATGTCTTGTTGTGGATGGTTGAGGTAGTTATTGTTGAGTGGTGGTGGTTGTGGCAGGACTGTCAGTCCTTGCCCACGTGCCCACTCCACCAGTGGATTCTTCCTCTTCACGTCGCATGGGGGTAGAGGAAGCATTCACTCTCCAATCCCTCCACTGCTAGGCATTCTCACCGTGTCTGTTCATCCTCCTCATGCAGAGCCGTTGTCTGTTCATATTCCTCACGTAGAGGGGAAGTCTGTTCATCCACGCGCATAGGGGAGCTGTTCATGCTCACAAAGGGACGTGCATGTGGAGGTTAGTTCATTTTCTCCTCACCGACTGATTTGTGGGCTCTGCGCTGTTGTGACTCACGCAACAAGATGGGAGCTGTTTGGTCACTGTCACCCACGATTTTCCTGTGGAGAGCCATTTATTTTACTCTCAGGGACCACGTGTAAGTTTTCTTACTGATTTGTGGCCTTGCATATGTTTTCCTCTGTGTTTTGTGGTTTGGTGCAAGTTGCTCTCACGCATAGACTGTTTGGGGTCGTTTTCCCATGTTTTGAGCCAAGCTCACTGATTATGTTGTGGGATTGTTGTCTTCCTTGCGTTTTTGTTGGCTGTGGTGTCCAATTGCATTTTGGGCCACTGTGTATTCGTAGTGAGCCATTTTCTGCTGTGGTCTGCGTTTGAGTTTCCATGGCTATGCTGGGGGTTATGTTTGTTATACACTGTGGGATGTGGATTGTTTCCATCATTTTCATTGTGAGGTTGGGTTGCTGAAGTACCCTGGTTTTGGGTGTTGTTGCTGTTGGGTTGTTTTGGCCACGCAAGGGCCAAGAACAACTACGAGTTTCCTTGTGGGCTTGAGCTATGTTTCATCTTTTGTTTGGGACTATCCCCGATTGTCTTTTCCTTCATCACAGAGCCATGAGTGGGTTGTTTGCTGCGGTATGCAGTGGGTGGTCTTCGGACTGCTGAGAGTGGGATTAGAGGTTGGGTATGCATGAGAAGACTGGTGTTGACGCCACCAGCTTAGTATTAGCCTATCCTAGCTCCTTGACAAACTGGTGAACCCTGTGGAGTGGGTTTGGCTATGTGTTGGAAAACCTTGGCTATGTGTAAGCCTGCATTGACCCTTATTCCTTGAGGAATCATGCCCATATCGGGGGTGGCATTGTTGCTGAGAGATTGATGAGCACGCTGGCCTATGGTTGGGTGGAACGTTGCAGCGAT
Source organism: Pseudotsuga menziesii (assembly GCA_001517045.1). NCBI lineage: Eukaryota > Viridiplantae > Streptophyta > Pinopsida > Pinales > Pinaceae > Pseudotsuga > Pseudotsuga menziesii. Next base: position 318,143 of record LPNX011062937.1, read on the forward strand.
GTAGCTAGTTGCGGGACAGGTTCTTCTTCAAAAGATAAGTAATCCTGCTTGTTTCATCTCTGCAATTATATCTACTGTATTGTGTGAAATGATGAACATGTTGAATGTTGGAAATGTATATGTTTGCTTCCGCTGAATGTTTTGAGGAATTATGCATCTGTGTATGCTTGTATGTTTGGCATTCCTGTTATGTATAATGTTAAGTTTTTAATTTCAGCATTGTTGCTTGTCCATGTTGATGGGGTTGTTTTCCCATATGCATTGGTGTTTGGTGTTCGTCGCATCCTCTTCGCCGGTTTGAGTGTCAGGGACGTGACAGAACTGAACCATCAACTGAAACCATTTTCCAAACAAATATCACTCTGTCAACCTATAACCTATAACTGAATTGCACTTGGAACTAAAACCAAACTGAAAACTACTGAAAGAAATGCTCGCCATGTCATGCTTATTCATGCCTACCTATCCTACTTAACTAAGCAAAAATGCCCAATCAAGCAAAATATGACTTCCAATGAAGCCAATCAAGTAATTTATCCAATAACTCCATCTCTTCTTCACGCTTGATCGAAATTAGAACATAAGAACAAAATAGCAATAGGTTATGATGAAAACTTTGTCCTTTGCTGCAAACCTATAACCAACTACTCCATCTGAAAAATTTATCCATGTACTATGCTATTGGATCATAAAAAACATGACAAATTTCAAAATACTCAATCACCTATTTGTCATGACAAGGCTGTCCAAAAAGTAACTCCTCTTGCATACTGTCAAACCGATCTTTAGAAGAGGTTTGAAAGGAATTGTCATGATTGTTTTTCAATGATATATCAGCAACTTCATTTAATATTTCTACATTTACAACTCCATTCTTCTCAAGCACTTCAAGAGGAATATCATTTTGTTCTTCAACAATATTAAGCAGAAAGATGTCTTCTTGACAAAACGTTTCTGAATTGGAAAGATTTAAAGAAACATCCCATTGAGAGTTCTCATCTCCTTCTTTGTGATCCCTTTGTTTATTGCACACTGTTGGTTCTTTCACATACTGAGATTGATGGCATGATTGCTCTTCCTTTTCATTATATATAAGTAGGCTAAAATTTTCTTTAAAACCATCACTAACATAATTTTCAACAAGCTGACCACAATCATCAGAAAAACCATCAAGAGTATAACAGTCTTCTTTCACATCAATAGGCTGATCATCTTCATGCTCATATCTTTTTTCCAATTCTAATCCAAGGGATGATTTCTCTTTAATTTTATTTTCAGAAAATAAATATGTGGAGGGAATGTAAAACTGAAAATTTGTAGAATTAGAATTCTTTATGTATTCACCCACATAAGCATTAGAATTTAGAGGAAATTGCTGCTGCAAAATGGAATTTTCTGATTGGGAATAAGCAGCCTCATCTTGAAATAAAACTTCAGAAGTTGAATAATATGAAGAAGGGTTTGATTGAACATCCCAACTTCCTTCTTGGTCACACAAATAATGACAAGATTGCTGCAAATTATCATCTACTTTAGGAAAAGAAATGTAGCTGGTTGAATCAGAGTTTTGGCTCATGTCTCTTTAAGTAGAGGAAGAAATTATTAACTGCTGAGATTTTTCTTGAATGTGAAGATAGCTAATTTGTGTTTCTTTTTTCTGAAATGGGTTCTCATATAAAATTTCTAAAATATCTTCATCCAATAACTCATCATCACTATACAATTTTTCCAAATCCTCAATGAAAGATTTAACATGCATACAACAATCTTGAACCAACAACAAGGAGGGGTGTTGGTTTTTGTAATGTTCATGAAATACTGTATGAAAATCAGTAAGGGAAAATAAAATTTTTGATGGTAACCCTTCATACCATGACCTTGCATCTCCTTCTAAAGTAACGATGACCATTTTCATTAAATAATCCTCATGCAATTTAACTCCCAGCTTATGTATATTTATATGAAATCTAACCAAATGAAGGGCAGCATCATCATTCTTTTGATCTTTAAACTTTGGAATACCTGTTTGCCAATCCACTTTAGGTATTCGATTTGGAAAACCAGGAATGTGAGCACGATTCATAGGAGCATACCTTGTAGACAAAGAACTCATCTGGACAAATGAATAAACTGAATCAACTCTTCAAACTTTGCAATCTTTTGACAATGGAGTCACCATAGGAATTCTGAAAACTTGATTCTTCGAAGATGGAGTCACCAGGTGAAAGATGCACAACCTTGCTGATATCTGACTGTTCTTCACCATCAACAATCGAATCTGAAAGTATGTCGTTTATACCCAGGGAAGATTTGAACCTTCGTTCCCCGGCGACGACGCCAATTTGTTAACACTTAGAATGTACCCAGGTTGTGAAAGGTAAAACCCAAGGTAACATCAAAAACCACTTTAGAATGTATTTATGACCTAATACAGTTAGAGAGGGATCTCTCACTATTTACAAAGTTTTTATACTCAATATATTCAATCAAAGAGAATCAGAAGGTCATATTTCTGATGAGACAAATAAGACAAGTTTGTTTTAAAAGACCTGGTAAGACAGTCATGGAGGAGACCATTGGGAAATGGAGTCAATAATCAGATCTGAAATAGATTGTAGGAGGTATGGTTTTGAAAGTTTATGAACAAAGGAAAGGTAGGCACCATTTCCTCAGTCTTGAGGTATTAGCAGGTTGATTAGTAGACAAAGGGAGACATTCCATCAAATAGAGCACCTCTAGGGTGAATTCTGCAAGACTTTAGAAGAAAATATTTTGAAAATGCTTGAAAAATGGACCTAGAGCATGTAGGATGAATTCTAGCCCATAAAAACTAATGCTCAAGCATGAAAGCAAATACAAAATGGAGTGGGAAACAGGATAAACAATCACATAAAGAAATTCCTTACTGAAGAAAAGGATGGCACAAGAATCTCTGACGTGAAAAAGATTTTACATTCCTCCTCTGCAAATTTCATTCATTTACTGAAAACTTGAAGCCATTACAATGTAGAGTATCTCCGCTCTTGAAAATTCTCTTTTAAAAATATCAATTACATTTTTATTTATATAAGGATAACCTCTACCGAACTTTGAATTCAAAACCTAACCGAACTCTAAAAATAGAAACAGTTACAACAATGTTTCTCTTGCGTATATCTAATGGTGACAGCTCTATGAAATATGGGAGAGGTTTTTATAATTGGACATGTTCCCAACAAAACCCATGTCTTTATTTCTCCAAAATAATCTCAATGTCGTCGAAATATTCCTTTGAAGCTGATGACTCAAATAATAAAATTGTAGATTTCTGGAAAACTGACTTGTGAAGATATTTTAAATTCTCCCAACCTATGATTACTGTGTAAAAACTGAAGGAGGTTTTTGATTATAGGCCTGTTAGGAATAAAAAAATCTATCAATTTTGTCAAATTAAATTCCATTTGTCCAAAACAATTCTTTGAATTTGATGGCTGAAATAGTCCTTTGGAAAACATGAAAAATGGCCTGTACAACTGAATTTGTTACTGCTAAACCATAGCACCTATGTGAAAAATGAAAGAGGTTATCATGGATAGATATGTTGTGAATAAAATACTCTCTCATTTTATCAAAATTAATATTCATTTGATGTAAACAATTATTTTAATTTGATGACTAGAACAATCATTTTGACATCTGAACATTTTCCCTCTGAAGATGACTTTGCTGCTCCCAACATGTAGCTCCTGGGTAAAAACTGAGAGAGGTTATTGTATATAACAATGTTTTTATGAAAAACCTCTTTAATTTTTTTAAAATTATTCTTTGTTTGCTGGAAACATGTTGTTGAATAACATGACTAAAACAGTCATTTTCAGAAAAATATGCTATGTTGCTTTTAAACCTTGAATTGTTTAACTGTAATTCAGAGAACATATAGCATATATCCTTGTAAGATCATCTATTTTAAGAGAAATCCCATGAATTTATTGATCAAGGTAGCCATATTTTTTAATAGTGTCTCCAAACACTTGAATAATCCCATGCTTTGGCACACTCTCCACTGTAAATTCTGTTTGTAAAACTTTAAACACATACCAATACCTTCACGAATGCTCTTACTGTATATATTTCTGCAAATATTCTGGGATGATGTTCTTTTTGGGCTTCCCTTCTGCATTGTTGAGTGGTGGCTTCCCTTTTCTTGTTCTATAAAAATCAATTTCCAGCTTCTTGATCAGACTCTTTATCTCCGCCATTTTCCTGTGATTAAAAACACGTAAAAGTTGAGTTTGGAAATATGGTGGACTGTCTCCTTCCTTTCGCACGCATCACACAAATCAAATGAAAAAACCAAGTCAAATTTAAATAATGGTCTATTCCGGGGCCTCCACTGAGTTGTTTTTCCCAAACACTTTTCTCCCCTGAATTCACCAAAAGTTACCACGTGGATAGTGGTTTAAATTCCGCTACGAACTTTCAAATTTAACCACCATGCAACTCTATCCTCCAGATATGATGAGGACCGTTGATGCATTTTCACTTTATTTTCCAGCCGTTGGATAATCTTACACATATACATTCCGGTGAGCCCTTTTGTTTTAATTAACGCGCAACTTTACTCTCCGAAAACAATAATACCTGTTGATGAGTTTTCACTTTTTACATTAGCCGTCGGATTATTTTATGTGCTAGTGGTTTGATTATACCTTAAGAAAGATAATAAACCTTTTTTAGCGCTTAAACCATCATTAAGACTTGGTTTGGTGAATAAATTCCGCTTTTTGACTTTGGAAAAATATCCAAAACTATATAAGTTTGAATATGAATAAAATAATAACTTTATAAAACCCATTTTTTAAATTTCATTCAAAAATTAATAAAACTTTTTTCCCCACTTGTGAAAAATTTATTTCTCTTTTTACCTAAAATTCTTTTAACTTCTCTTCGTTTCCAACTTGGAAATAGCTTAATGAGAAAACTTTGGAAACCGACTCAATCACCCATGAAAACTTAAAATTTTGAAGGCAATAAGACCAATTCTGACAAAAATAAATTTTGTGCTAACACCCTCCTTCCAACAGATTTCATCCCATCGACTTTAGATCATTTATTCTAGGATAGGAATCTAGATTCATTTAATCTGTCTATTGTGGTAACCCAAGCCATAGGAATTTCTCTTCGTAACACTTCCTCCAACGAAAATTCATTTTTCTTTATTATAAAAAGAAGTAGTTCTCCTTACAAAAAGTTTCAGCATGTGAGAGGTAGAAAAATTCGATTATCTCTTCTACTCTATTCCTAGTTATACATTTAAAAAATGACTTTTGGTTATCCATGCCCTTTGGGCTTCCCTAACTCTTTGATTACAAAAATTTTGTTCTCTAGTGTGCTCACTGAGAAAATGGAATAAATACAAAATATTACATAAAAATATCCACATGTAAATAAAACAAAACAACCTAGATGGGCCCAACCAATCCATCCATGAATTACTTCCATGCAGCTGCATCCTACACTATGGTCTTGAAATGCATAGGCTCTATTATTCTAACTGACACCTCATGCACCGCTAGATGTGATTTAATCTCTGCTACCCTTTGAGGAGTGACTCTAAGATGGTCCTCCAGCAAGAAATTGCTGACTGCAACTTGTGCAACCAAAGTCTTTACTGTCTTCTCATTTAAGCCTTTAACTTGTTGTATGATGAGTTCATCTTCTTGTTGTCTGTCATGCATGTACTTCAAGTGTTATTTGAGTCCTGTAAATTCCTAAAGTCTCTTGGTTGAGGAGGTATGGCATCTCTAATGAGTGGTCAACAATATTTTATAAAAGTCCATGCACTTATCCAATGTTTTCCCAACTGTAGCTATCAGTTTTGCAACAACCTTGCTGCTGAAATCCATAAGTTCATGCTCGATATGTAGATTCTCAACACTCTTTCGAGGTGCATGTTCTGGAAGTTTTATATTGGTCTCCAACCAAGTGATCTGAACTTGGAGGACTTCTGAAATTTCTTGAGTTTGTGTCTTGAAGTCAGTCGATATAATTGAGATCTCTTGTAATATGATCTCGACTTGCATAATCTTGTTGACTTCCTCTACGAGTTTCAACTGCATTTGATAAATTTTCCTTCTGAGAAAAAGGGTGTGCTCTTGGAGCGGCGTGATATCCATTTTTTGCTCATTGGCTACCTTTAATAGAGTCTCCAAATAATAGTTCTACACTTCTGGTTCTGTAATTCAAGCTCTTAACTCTTCTGCTTGAGTCTCTAACCTAGCCATTTGTGTTTCTAGTCCTGAAATCTTGTCTTCTAAGTCATTATTTTCTCCACTGATAATGGTATTTCACAATAAGAAAGCATCCCTTTTGGCTTCCAAAATATGATAGGCTTCCTGAAGCCTCTCCAAGTACGAAAGGGTGGCATCATACTTCCTCTTTGTTTCTCAGCCTACTCACTCCTCTTTCGTCAAGGTTCCCTTAATTTGATCCATTTTATCTTTATATTGGTCAACTGCTTCTTTAGTTTTCTAATATTATAGGCATTCGCCTATGCAATTGCAATACCAATTGAGGCTATCCATTCTAGATCCTCCTTTACATTCTTTAGAATAGTTTTCTCATTCACTGTGGTAACCTCGGGTTGGGTACCCATTTTCAATGTCTTCTCGGATCTCCATACAATTGATTTCTGCTTGGGGTCATAGAATACATTGTCCAAACTTGCAACTTCATGCTGCTTCGATGAAGTGAAGGGTACCAAACCTAACTCAACAATAGGGTGGTGAAATCCTATTCGTATATCTCCTAAGGTGGATGGGAGAATTTCTGGATTATCTTGAGTGGTGTTATGCTCTCGAGTCTCCCTATCTAGATCCTCATTCTCTTTTCGTCTGATCTTTTTTGCTATTTTCTCAGCTTCTTCTTTTTCTTTGTTTGCTAATTCCTTTTTCATTCTTTCTTCTACTTCATTTAGCTTCTATTCCTCTTCTTTCCTTCTTTTCTCTTCCTCTTCCTTTTATCTCTTGGCCTCTTCGACCAACAATTTCCTCACACCTTCTACTAATATTCATGTTGTTTCTTCCTTTTCTTTTTGTGCAACTTCTTCTTCTTGTCCTTTCTGTTCTAGGTTACTGTTGTTGCTTCATTTTCCTCTCGGCACTATGATTTTCCTCTTGAGATGCTTATTCCGAGAAGTCATATTGCAATCATTTCAGTATATTTCTTCATATTTATCCAAATTATCAACATACTCGAAGTTCACTTTTAGGAGTGCACCGTGTGATGCAACATTTCCTTGAGAACCATTTCTGTGAAAATTCTTTTCACCAAAATGAAATATTTCCAACTCTTTCACGAACTCTGGTGCACTTTTGGCCTTGGAAAACTTTTAACTACCAACATAAAATGGCATCGGTGGGAAAACAACCTTCTACATATCAAACAAATAACTCCTGAAACCATCCAACAAGAGTTGTCTCACTGCTTCTTTATGTACTACATGGTCAATAGCATACTTGGGAAGTAGTGAAGGGGATTTGGTCCCTCCATACATTCTCAAGTAAATACCTTCTTCAGGAAATAAATAATCTCCAAATTCCCCTATGAATTCCAAATGACCTTCAGATAGGAATTCACATTCTTCAAGGAAAATTAACCAGAATACTGGCGTTAAGAAATCCTCACAAATGAGCTTGTAAAAACTGTGATATTTGTGAGCCCATAAAATATGGTATGCTGCATAGATGGGTGTGTTTCCTTCCTTCCAGCTACACTTTAGCTTCTCAAATGGATGTAAGCAAAGTATACAGTCAGTCGGAAAGGATCCCATATAAACCTAAGACTTCTGACGATGCAATCCTTCCTTTGATACAGTTATGCAGGAGGACAAATTGTTAGGTATGATATCTACCCAATTGAACACAGTCCCCTCCATGGTTACATGGTACATTAGTGGTATCCACACAATATTGTAAAATATTCCATCAGATCTACTGAATATCCTGTTCATCATTAGGGCTACCAACCTCTACGGGGTGTGCATACTAGTAGCCTCATACTCCCTAGATGCCTTTTGTTAGAAGGACTTTCCTTTTGTTGACACCATCTTCGCAACTCCAATGTAATCAATAGTCAGACTATTTATCCAATTAGTTGTCATGCCAAATTCTAAGGTTGGAAAGCTGTAAGATTTAGTTATGAATGCAGGGGTGAAAGAAGAAAATCCTTTATCTTCAACATTGTACATGATCATCCCTTTCGCATCAGCCTTAGAGAAAATCCATCCAATCACCTCGGATAAAGGAAACAACTCCGGTCGTGTGGATACTTTTATAATTCCTGATCTCAATATGTTGTCAAACTGGGTTATATCCTACAAGCTTTCATCTGGAACTTTATGATCCTAGAGAATATGATAAATATGCCCCCACTTGAATTCAGGTTCGACCCCGGTGACAGATTTAGGGTCCTCATATATTATTTCCACTCAGGGTGTGATTTCTACATCTGATTCTTCATTTGCCAATTTAGCATTCTTCTTGGCTTTCTTAGGCATGGTATTGGATACAGACTGAGCCTGTAGCAACAAAATAATACATGTATTAGAAAATTACTATTAGAAACCAGATGCATTCATATACACAAGAAATGAAGCAATACTGGAAAACTTGTAATGCATGTAAGGGAATTATAATTTCTCCTAACAGACATTCCTTCTAGAATAAGCTTGACTAGTATATCATTTACCATATCATTTTAACCATCAAAAACTACTTAGAACTGTGAAACTCACAGACCACCAAAAGCTAAATCTAAAGTAGGATAAATACCCGGTGAAAAAACCTAGTTCTCCAGCAAGCTCTGTCTGAGGCACTGAAGGCCTAAACCTCATCATTCCCTACGCACAGTCTATGGTATCGATCGAAACATCCTTTAGAACCTACGCATGACCCTTTATGAGATCTACAACCTGCAAGACAAAAAAGAGGAGAGACGTGGTGCCAATCCATGGACTAAATGCAGCATCGTGGCACCGACCATAAGAGTCAACACTTAGGTTACGAAACCGAGGGAACACAAAAGCCTTATATCTCCATGGCTTTGATAGCTTATATTTCTGCTAACAGATAATAACCAGTCCATAAAAGGTTTGCAGAAATCTCAGGCTGTTTGGGCCTCATCATTGTATACTAGAGCCCTGAGCTAGCCATGTCTAAATGGAAATGACTAAAAAAATCCTGCGAGCAGGTAAAAAATGAAACTAAGGCCTAAGAAATCTAGTTCAACAAACAATCCTAGATGTATGGGTACGATGTCACACCAAAAAAAATCAAAAGGAACAAAGGAAACTTTAAGATCAACAACCCTAACATAGAACCCTAGACAAATCAGCTATTGAGATAGGTCACCGAATCACCTACCAATCAAAAGATACGGGTTAGATCCTACCTGGAAGGCAAAGCTCTACAACTAATAAAAATGTGGTTCCAAAATCATCGTAAGCTCCAGGTGGAAAATCCCCCAAATCACAACGCACGCTCCAAATGAGCTATCTACAAAGCTCTTAACGAATACTAACACCCACAATTACACAGTGACAACCCGCAAAGAGCCCCACAGATTATATATGGGAAAACATGGGGATAGAAAATTAGTGCAGTTAGTATAGTATTTAATCCACATGAGTGTGAATGAATGCTATTTTGCGCTTATATAAAAATCATCAGAAAAAAAATCGCATCGACGTGCGAAGTAAAAAACTCGCCGAGAGCGGCAGCTAAAAAACCAGAATCTTGCCGCAAATACCGACATTATTTACATAAATTAAACCACCAAGGCCTTCACATGACCATTATAATTTTTTGGTGCATGACACAATCGACAACAATAACACTTGAATGACCCGCTAACATCGTCTCCAAGAAGGAAAGGTAATTGCCGCTACCGGCTCTCCCTAGATAAAACAACCCGACGAAGGACATCGACTGCAAAGGTAAGACTTCGCCGCTAGCTATGCCTGGAACCAAAATAATTCAAAGGTTTAAAAATATGCAGCCCAAAATCGCACAAGCGGTTGGCAACAAATTGGGTGAAAAAACCAAAAGGTAGCTGCTATGTTGGTGGAATGACAAAAATCCTCCGATGCATTGGATGAACATACTCAAAGAAACACATGGAAAAGAATCGGATGGGAAGGAAAATTGTTTCTGCTATTGTGGTGAAAACCTCAAGAATGTTCTGACACGTCAGACAAAAAATCATTATTAAGTTGGCTTGAAAACATCGGAACAAAAAAACGAGAAAACACCGCCGTGTCGGCGAAAACATGAACATTTTATCGATACGTCGAGTCAAATTTTGTTTTCTTACTTAGTGCAAAAACAAACTTTTTGATATTACTCAAGGTGAAACCAAGTCATGAATGATGGATTTCAAAGCACAAAAGTTCTAAGTAAAACCAAAAGCTAAGAAATTAAAGGGGGGCCCTAAAAAATGCAATTTTTCGTTTTTTGGGTAATAGTTGCAGCAACAAGAATTGGCGACTAGTTGGTGAACACAGATCTATGGAAAAACTAACTTTTGAAACCTGAAAATGCTTTATGGAATTCTATAAAACCAACTCATCCTAATTCTTTTCAAGATTTATTTAAAATCTGGACCTTTCTAGGAATGCAAAATTCAGAACTTATCATTGATTGTAGTCAAATAGGGTAAGGTAACCATGTTTTCAAAGTCTTGATAACTCTTCTGAGGCCAGAATGTGAGATTCATTTACTTTTGCATTTGGTTTATTTTGGCTAAGACACCATAGGATCGTAACAAAATTCAGATAGATGTATTCGTTTGTTCCTCATTCCCATGCCTTTTGTATTCTTTTGATGCTTTCAGACTTTTGTCTTTTGAGTCTTTCAGATTTCTTCTTTTGCCTTTGAGATTTGATGTAGGTTCTTCCATCCATGGTGTCCTTTTGTGTGAGCGATAATTTGTTTCATCTCACGGATGGGGAAGAACCTTTGATAAATCCAATCCTTTTACTGATTCATGTTTTCATTATATCCTTTTGATATATACTTTCTTTCTGGAAAATTTTGACTCTTTAAGCCTTTTGGCTTTGATTTGTGGCATGGGATTATTTTGAATACTGTACACTTGTCCATCCGACTTTCTTTCCGTTGGTCCTTTGCTGCAATATTCCTAGGACATATATTAATGTGAGGTGGATGGAGCCCCAAAATAGTATTCTAGAATTCTCCAACCTCAGTTATTTAACAGGGTTTAAAAATAGGACTTTAATGTGTTCATAAAATAACTTCTTTTCAAATAGTCTATCAAATTAAAGAATCTTGTCATGATAAAATTTTGACATAGATAAATACCAATGAGTAGTTCTTTGGCACTTTGTCCAAATTCCAATGTTTCCCAAGCACCAAAAGATGAGCTGTCTTATTTGAAATAAACTAAAATAGAGTAAAGAAAAACCAAAACAAATCAAATGAAAATAAAAGCAAACTAGTAGAAAGAAAGAAAACATAACAAGTGTAAAAATATTTATTTATGTACGAAAATACATCTAAGGTATTAGGTGAAGTAAGGTTTGAGAACCAAACCATTGACAGACATATTCTCTTCCCACCCCTGAAAAATCCCTTAACTTATACGTTGAGGGTCCTAAATTTTCGGCAATCTAAAATGGGCCAATCCAAAGATGTTGAAACTTAGTATGCTTTCCCTTTTCATCATGCGGGTGATCCCACTTTAGAACCAAATATCCCACTTCAAATCTTCCCTTCCTGGACTTATGTTTTTCAAACCAACTCTTAACAATCTCCTTCTGGTGCTTAAATCTCTCTTTATACTTGATCCTGGACTCTTCTAGTTTCAACAAGGTATTAATGAAAGATTGTAAAACCTCACTACCAGACCCACGAGATGCTTAGGCTATCTAAGAAGACAATAAAAAAATGTTTGGAGGTAAAATAACTTCTTTTCCATAAACTAAGGTATAAGGCGAAATGCCTAAGAAATTCTTGGGTGTGACCCGATCAGCTCATAGTGCATTTGGAAGAGCTACATTCCAACTTGTCTGGTTTTCTATGAAGGTTTTCTTTAAATTTCTAATGACATTTTTATTAGTCAATTAAGCTAATTTGTTACCTTGTGGATAATAGTTAGTAGAATAATGTAATTTCATTCCTTTCTCATTAGAAAATTTAGTAAGTTTAATTGATGAAAAGAAATATGCACTATAAAAAACCAGGGAAATTGGAACCCCAAACCTGGTCATAATATGGTATTTTAAAAAGTCTATGACTGCATATTCATTCACTTTTTGTAACGGAATCTCTTCCACGCATCTTGTGAAATAGTTAGTGGTTGTGAGAATATATTTGTGTTGCAACGAAGAGTTTGGATTGATTTCTCCAAAAATGTCAATTCCACATTGCTCGAATGGCTCAGAAACAATAACTAGTTGCATCGGCCCAGCTGGATTTGCTTATCTCCCACTGCTTCTTTGGCATGTGTCACATTTCCTTACATAATCATGTGCATATTTAAACAAGTTCGACGAATAGTACCCAGCTCTTAGGATCTTGTGCACAGTGGTATCTCCTGAAAAATTCCCTCCATGAGGGCCATCATGCTATTCCTTAACAACTTTAGATGCATCCTCTTGTTCTAGGCATCTTAGAAATACTCCATCATAGTTCTTTATGAAAATAACTCTATCAATTATCTGATAAGATGCTGACTTCAAGTGTAGTTCTCTTGTTTGTTTAGAATTCTAGTGTTCAGGTAAATATCATTGTTGGAGATAGTGTATGAGATCCATATACCAATATTCCGAGGCTGTAAATATAGGACACATATCAATCATATGCAACTCAACTTCATTTTCCCAGTCCTTGTCTTTATTATTTTGACTTTCATACATTAACTTGCAAAGCCCTTGTCCTTTGATGATAGTGGCTAGTTTAAATTCTAAGTCATATTGTTGCAAAGCTGTTACCCAAGTTCCTCTTCTCTCTCCCAATCCTTTTTGCATGAAAATGGTTCTAACCATCGGGTGAGGAACAATTACTTTGGTTCTATTCTTCAGAATATAAGGCATCAATTTTTTTACTGCTTTGAAGACTGTATACGCTTGTTTATAAATAGCAGAGTAATTCAATTCAACACCTTGCAAACTAGTGCTCATAAATGATATGGGGTACTCATATCCTCTTTCTTCCTTTTGTATAAGCACCGTTGCAAGTGAGATATCAGAAGAAAAAGTGTATAAGATAAAATATTTCTCAAAATCAAGACTTTTGAGTGAAGGTGCATGGGCTATTACTGTTTTGATATTGTTAAATGCCTATGCCAATCCATTTAAACTGTACACTTTTCTTGATCATTTGTTGCAAAGGCTTGACTATTTGTGCAAAATCAGTAACAAACCTTCACACAAAATATATGGTCCCCATAAAATAGTGCATGCCTTTCTTATTGTGGGGTAGGGGAATTTTGTTATAGCTTCCATCCTTTCTGGGTCTATGGAGATCCCCATTTTAGAAATGATGTGAACCAATAGATTTCCTTCTACCACTATGAAGACACATTTCTTAGGATTCAAAGAGATGCCATATTTCCAACAACGATAAAAAATTTGTTTTAGATGAAACATATCCTCTTCTCTTTTCTTGGAGAACATTGTTATGTCATCCAAGTAGACAAACATATTGATTCCAATTAAACCTCATAAATCTATATCCATTGCCCTTTGGAAGGTTTCTCCACTATTAATGAGACCAAAAGGCATTCTTTTGTAAGCAAAAGCACCCCACTTCATACGAAATGTAGTCTTCAGCCTATCTTGTTCTGTTATCAAGACTTGGTTGTATCCTGAAAACTCATCCAATAAGGAGAAAAATTAGGGGCATGAAACCATCTGTAATATTTGCTCCAATGGTGGGACTAGATAATATCCTTGTCTGAGGCACGATTCAAATTTATGAAATCTACACACAGTCTTATTTCACCAGACATTTTCCTTATCGGTATCAAATTTGTCACCCACTCTGAGTGTCTAAATCTGAAGATGATCTTTGCATCAAGTAACTTCTTTACTTCATTTTGAATAATGGGTTCTAACTTGGGATGCATCTTCCTTAGTGTATGCTGAAATGGTTTCACTCTTGCTTCAATAGGAATAACATGTTGGATGATGCGGGTATCATAAGTCTTCAAATCCTCATATTTCCAAGAAAAACATATTTATATTGCTGAAATAAACTGATGAATTTTCTTTGTTCACTTGGTGAACAACATTTCCCCAAGTTCACATACTTGGGTTCAGTTTCTTTCCCAAGATTGATCAGTTCATACTGCATAGTTGAACTGTTCATTTTGACATTGGTAGGATTTCTAAACTTACTATTCAAATCAAACATCCCTTCCAGTTTTCTTACCCCCTTAGGTACGAAGTTCCCATTTTGAAGATTGGCTTGGTGTTATTCGTCGACATCAATCACTGAGTCTTTAAAAGTCTCATCACTGGTCAAGAATTCTAAGATCTGTTGATCATCATCGAATACCCTCAAATTGGTGACATTGTATGGAATAGATGGTTCGAAAATCAATTCAATTGAACATTTATTATTAGTAGGAACTAATCTTGCAGGATAAGTAGCTAACAAATCAGCTATTGCATTTTGTAATCTAGGAATCAAATTGATGTTAAAAGCATTAAAATTTGTTGTAAGTTCCCAAAATTCATTTTGATATCCCTTTAAATGTGGTGATAGACAATGAATTGTATTTCAAACCTATTTAACAATTATTTTAGAATCACCAAAACTTTTAGATTTCTTACTTTGAATTCAATAGTCTTCTTTAAGCCTTGGATTAAAGCTTCATATTTTGCTGTGTTATTAGTACATTCGAATTCTAATATATGAGAAAGAAAGTGTTTATTTTTTTCTGGCTCAATTAGGATACAACCAGCTCTTGATCCTTCCTGAGTTTTAGAACCATCAAAGTATAACAACCAAAATATATCTTCTAATCTTAGAGAACTAGTTCTACTCTCTAAATTAGAAACTAAACTGACTATGTTACAATCAATATTGCCAGTCCGTGAAAACTGAAGGAGCTCGAATTGTGTATCTGATTCATCACTGGCTTCTTATGCTTGATATTTTTTTGGTTCAAGCTCAATAAAATAGTTACCCAAAACTGAATGTGAGAAATTTACAGGCTCGTTTATCCCTTCCAGTTGCATCACATTATGTTTCATGTGTGGTTCCCTCATCACTTTGATCTGACTCCGAGAGTTCTTATAAGGAAACCATAAGTGTAACCAATATGTCACAAAGTACCCATTGAGTTTTGCATACCAATACCTAATCAAAATTAAACCATATGCTTCAGGTATGTCCACTACCATGATGTTTATAAACTGGTAGACCCTTTAGTCCACACATAATCGTATCAGTACATCCTTCATCTCCCCTACCACTTTGACTGTTGTTCTATCCAACTGGATGATTTTACATGAAGAAGGTGTGGGTTGACCATTTATCTTTCCACAGACTGAAAGAGGCATAACATTAGAGGATGATCCAGAATCTACCAAACAATTGTGTACATTGTAATTGAACATCTCAAAAGAAAGTAGAAATGGTAATTTTCGGGATTTAGATTCCCCCCCAATGCTAGCTTCACTGATTTCTTCTTCTAACTGAACATATGTTGATGTATTTGTAACTTCGGAATGTATTCATCTATGTATCTTATGTATTGTAACCCAATGTTTATTCTAGGATGTATCTATTATGTAATTGATTCATGTTGTCATGCCCCGATGTCTCGATCGGGAGAATCAATAATGTAAACAAGTCATGTCAAGTCATAGAGGGTAACCCTCCGATTGTGTAAGGGTTAAAGTCCTCGCAGTTCTGGGGCACTAGGGTTATTAGACTCTCCTAGTAGAGGTCAGCCCTAGTAGGGTTTTAGTCATGTCAGGATTAGTATAAATAGAGAGCTGGGGTCTCTATTTAGCACACATCACTCACACACTCAAGTGTAGTGCATAGTTGAGGAAGGAGAAGACACTGGGGCTAGACAAGAAGAAGATTATTGGTGTCGGGAGTGCATCTTACTGTTTTGGGGTTTTACATCTTGTGTTGATTCTATCTCTGAGGAATTTGTGGGGTTTTCTCCATTTATGGTTTCCCTAATGAAAAACACTATGTTCATTGTCTCTTGTGTTTGATTGTTGTACTTGTTATTCTCTCAGTAAAGATCCTAACATAATGCAAGCTTAATTTTGAAAAACTAACAACATCATCTTGGGATTTACTGGTTTGTGAATCAAAGGCTTCCAAGAGCTTCTTTCTTTGTTGAGGTAAGTTAAACATTTCAAATAAAGAAAGGTTTGCCTTTGTTTTATTGATATATTCTATTATGTCATATCCCATATCACCTTGTTCTCAACTTTTCTTGTTACTCTCCATTTTAATTTCCACAAACTTTATAGGGTTACTGACCACAAGAGATTTCTTGCTTGTTATGACTAAATCAGGCATAGGTGGGGTTTGAGCATTACTGCTGATTTTCTTCATACTTTTTTGAATCTTCCTAATATTGGGAAGTAATAAAATTTCATCCATTATTGGTCCCTTGCTTCTTGTTGTGACATTAACTTCTGAAAGTTGAATTTCCTAAGTAGGCTCTTCTTCTTCTAGCCCCAACATAGGTTCACAGTCCCACAATACCATTGTTGTTTCAGGTGGTTCCTATGGTTCATTTTCCCTTAATTCTTTTACTTCACACTCGTTTATTTGAGCATCTAAAATTTGGTTCATTACCAGAGTCATTGAATTTATCCATTGTGGAAAACTTTTCTCGGAATGGGTTATTGGTGAAAAGTGCAAAAACTATCCATTCCAACTTCAGTGAAATTCAAAACAGAAGAACTGTGTGAAGGTGGTTGGGATGGAACACTTTCATCTCTTTTCTTGAAGAATGATTTGAAATTTTTTCTTCCTGAATGATCTTCTTTATCCTTTTCTAAATCAACAATTTTGTTGGATAGCTTCTGTACAATTTTAACCACATTTTCTAATTCACATGAATGTTCATGTTTTGGTCTAGTCAACAACAAAGGCTTCTTACTGTTAAAAGTTATTGTATATGATTCTGTAGTCTATTTGTTTATACTTTCAAGTTTAGCCTCTTCTTTCTTGGCTTCTTCATAAGTTTCTACCAAAGAAGGATTTACTGACTTCTTAACAAACATTTCTATGTCAGGGGAAAGTGTTGAAGTATAATATTCCATTAAAGTTTCTTCAACAGGTTTTATGGCAGCAATGTAATTATTTAAATGGGAAGCAAACCTATGACTAAAATCTTGCACTTTATCTTTCTTGTCCATCCTTAGAGAAAGAAATTCCTTCATGAGAGCGATAGTGGTTCTTTGAGTCCCAAACTTACCTTTAAACAATCTTTCAAAAGTATCCCAATTCATTATAGAATTTGTTGGTAAACAATAATACTAGGCTGCTGCTTTATCTTTGAAAGTATGTGGAAACAATATACACACTACATCTTCATTCTCTACTGCTAAAATATATAGAGCCAAGAAAAAACTCTACAAGTGATCATCCACAGAAATTCCTTCTCCTAGATCAAACTTAGGAAATGACTTATCTGGATTCTAAGGAAAAACATGCAATGAGGAGCCAAGTTGAATGGATTTCTAGATCTCCAAGATGGTGGTGGATTAGGTTGATTAGCATTAGGTTGATTAACATTCGGGGGTGCATTTTCAACCATGATTCTGTGAGGATATTGTAGTGGAGAGTTAACAGGTGACTAAAATGGTGAACAAAATAGGGAAGCTTGTCCCAACTGATGAAGTGGTTGAAAAATCTCTTGTAAGGACAAATTCACTAATTCTTCCAAATTTCCCACAAAAATTGAATCTTCTGTGTAATTGGGTGTTCTTCTAGGAGCTCACCTTCTCGGTAATTCAGGGATTTTTTGCAATCCTCTAGGATTCATCACAAAGGACCTTGTGTGTCTCCTGAAGTGATAAACTACCTCCAAAGGAATGTGGTAAAGGTGTTCTGCAGTTTCTACTTCCGGGTTTACTCATTCTTCAAAAAAACTAGTTCCAGAGTTATCACCGGTGGAATATTTTCAAGTAAACACATTTCGTCTTCTAGCCATGCACTGGTGGCTCTCCTTCTAGAGCCAAAACCATTGATGCATGGAAAATCCCAGATACTGACACTAGGGATTCTCCCCAATAACTGTTCCCAATTAGATTGTTTATCGTTTGGAATGGGGAATTCATCTGGTTAGTGGCCCGACTACCATATAGTTAAAGGAATGTTTAAATATATTTTACCGTTTGCGTCTCGGTCCACCGTTTATGTAATTTTATGTTTTATGAATGATATGCAAGTTCCGAAAATAAATGCAAGTGATAGTGGGTCAGAACCTCACTAGAGATGTGTAGGTCTTTCATCCGTCTTACCGCTCCTGCCCCATAGTCACTCTACGTAATAAAAGAGCAACTAATATATTGTAAACTAATTTTAACTATCCCCAGGGAGAAAAAATTATATTTGAATGAGTAAATATACTGTATTGTTTGCACACAAAATCCTACAGATAGGAATTAGATTCTTCACATATAAATACAGTAGAAAAATAACACAAAGATAACTCTATGAAGTTAAAACATTTATTACTCATTTGATTGCATAAGATTCATAACAGAAAATGAAATCATTCATAAACACAGAAATAGTTCAGCAAGTTTAGAACGATCTCACAAATTGTACAACATGCCAAAACAAAAATAATTCCTCATTCAGTGATCCACACAACCATTTTGAATCTTATACAGTCCTTCTTCTAGTAAAAATTTAGTTCTCTTTATTATAAAAAGAAGTAGTTCTCCTTACAAAAAGTTTCAGCATATGAGAGCTATAAAAAGTCCATTATCTCTTCTACTTTATTCCTACTTATACATTTACAAAATGACTTTTGGTTATCCATTCCCTTTGGGATTCCCCAACTCTTTGATTACAAAAATTTTGTCCTCTAGTGTGCTCACTAGGAAAATGGAATAAATACAAAATATTACATAAAAATATCCACATGTAAATAAAATAAAACATCCTAGGTGGGCCCAGCCCATCCACGAATTGCTTCCATGCAGCTGCATCCTCTGCTATGGTCCTGAAATCTATGGGCTCTAGTATTATGACTGACTCCTCATGCACAACCAGCTACGATTTTATCTTTTCTACCCTCTTAGGAGTGACTCTAAGTAGGCCTTCCAGCAAGCAATTGCTAACTGTAGATTATGCAACAAAACTCTTTACTATATTCTCATTTAAGAATTTAACTTGTTATATGATGAGTTCATCATCTTATAGTCTGTCATGCAAGTACTTTAGGTGTTCTTCATGTCCTGGAAATTCTTGAAGTCTCTTGGGTTAGGAGGTATGGGATTTGTTATGTGTGGCCAACACTCTTTTATAAAATTCCATGCACTTTTCCAATGTTTTCCAAACCATAGTTGTTACTTTTTCATCATCCTTGCTCCTAAAATCCATAAGTTCATGCTCGATATGCAGATTCTCAACACTCTTTTGAGGTGCATGTTATGGAAGTTCTGTGTTGGTATCCAACCAACTCAGCTAACAATGGAGGACTTTCACAATTTCTTAGGTTCGTATCTTGAATTTAGTCGATATAACAGATATCTCTTGTAATCTAATCTTGACTTGCTTAATATTGTTGACTTCCTCTATGAGTTTCAACTACACTTGATAAATTTTCCTTCTGAGAAAAAGGGAGTGCTCTCAAAGAGGCCTGACATCCATTTTTTGCTCATTGGATGCCTTTAACAGAGTCTCCAAAGAACTGTTCTATGCTTCCAGTTCCATAACTCAGGCTCTTAACTCTTTTGCTTGAGTCTCAACCGTAGCCCTTTGTGTTTCTAGTCCTGAAATCTTGCCGTTTAAGTCATTATTTTCTCCTTTGATAATGGTATTTGAGAACAACAAAGCATATCTTCCAACTTCCAAAATATGATAGGCTTCCTGAATCCTCTCCAAGTCCAAAAGTATTAATTTGTCATAGTGTTCTAGGAACTGAAAACACAGTCTCAAAAAGAATTCAGACAAATATGCATAAAATTGCTAAAATGGTGCTTCAATAGGAGTAGTGGCTATGTATAATCAAAAGAATAATGAATAATACAATACAATGATCATGCAAGGTGCATCAATTCCAAGACAATTCGAATTCCCAAGGAGGTCATTCGAATTGAATGAATGGGTGTAGCTTAACTGATTGTAAGCCACAGTAAACACACTAGTTAACCAACTGATCAAGTGCCGATTGACTAAACTGAGTCCTAACTGAAGTCAGAGTGCAATGAATGGCTGAGTCTAATTGAAAGTAGCTCTGACACATGTCACTGCATGCCAACCAACAAGTTGTAGGGCATCATTAACTCCAATGAACCTCGATGAGGTTAAGTGAAGTCAAACTGGCCATCAGAGGTGGTTGGAGGTGCCCCTGTTGACTCTAGTTCATTAAATATTAATAAAATAATCAATATAATGAATGGAGGCACCTTGACCACTCAGCTTAACTGATTGTAACCATCAATTAGCAATTAGGTGCATTTATGACACTCAGATCACTCTCGGAGTGCTCCAGTTAGTCTCCCCAAATGAAGGAGAAGACTTAGTTGGCCTCCTTGACTGAAGGTAGGCATGGGTGTTCTCATGCTGATGTTATACAGTGTTCCTCTAATGTCAATTAAGTCAATAAAACTTAGGATAGTGGTTTAACAAGGCCAAATTGGCCAAATTAAGTGTGCATGGTTGGTAAATGTCTCCAACATAAAGGGTGTCATCATACTTCCTCTTTGTTTCTTGGGTTACTCACTCCTCTTTCCTCAAGTTTCCTTCATATGTTCCATTTTATCTTTATATTGATCAACTACTCCTTTTATTTTTCTAACATTTTTGGGCTTAGGGCAGACCCGGGTTCTATACTTTTATCTTCGCACCAACAAAGAGACCCACAGTGTTGGCCCTTTAAGCAACAACCTGCGAATAGGTTGCAGTCTCACCCAGAATAGCTATGGGGTGCCACCGAATCAGGTTTTTGTAGGTGCAAGAGGGATATTATTGTACCTTTAGTCTTAACAAATAATAATCATACAATACAGAGCTTCGACATTCACTTAAATAGCTTCGCAGTTTAGATAAATGACAGTTTCTTGCTTAACCCTTAACTAGGAATTCACAGCGAAGTTAGTACTTAACAGTTTATCTTACTTTATCATTCATCTACTTATCAAATGCATAAAAACATAACAGAAACAACATAAAAGAACCACCACAACACAAGATATACGTGGTTCACCCCCAGTGTAGGGGCTACGTCCACAGAACTGCGTTTATATTCAACTCTTTACAAACACACAGTTCTGATCTGCGCACTCAGCTACAGATCTTCTCAATCACCCAAAGCTGTGCACTTAGCTATAGAACATTTCTTCCAAAACCCTCTGCACACTCAGCTGCAGAGGTCGTCCATGCACTAAGCTGGGACTTGACCTTCTTACAAAAACCCTCTACGCACATAGCTGCAGAGGTCATCCACGCACTCAGCTGGGACTTGACCTTAAAACCTAAAAATAGGCCTTAACTTCTTCGCATCAAATCATCATACATCAACAACCCTTGAATCCTTTACATAAGTGCCTATTTATACAAGTGCACTATTACAATAACATGTGCTTAAACCATGGGCTTAAACCGTGGGTTTAAACCATGGGTCATTTACAAAAAGAGGGGCTTCGACGCAACCTCGAAGCCCCTAAGACTATTTTGGACTGCAACTCCGCTTACAAGATTCGCACCAAAACCGCGGAGTTGCCAAAATTAAGGACCTTTAAGGTCCGAACCCCAACAGGCCCCTACTACTCACCAGTGTCCCATCCTGGGACACTCTGATGCTTTTCTGGTGGGAGAATCTTGTTGGTGAAGATAGTAAATTGCTTATTGAGGCTGCGTATGATCTCTTCGGCTGCTTGCTCCTTCTCCACTATCTCGTTTTGCACTCTGTCAAGCTCTGTATCCATCTGCATCTCTGTAAGCATCATCTTTAGTCCTCCTGCCATATTTATCCCTTATATGCCTGTCATCATCATCATCCCTTCTACTACTTCTACCACTGCCATGGCTTGCTCTATCCTTCATCCTTTCATCCTTAGCAGAATTCCTGTGTTCCCTATTACCGTCTCTCATTCTGCTATCTTCCTTCTCGAAATATCCTTCGGCTTCATCTTTCTCTTCGTAATATTTATGATGGTCATGGGAATCATTGGGCCTTCTAAATCTATCAATGACAGGCATAAGATATGGTGGACGCTGCGATGAAGTCTTCAAAACCTTCAGGTGGGAGCTATGCTGAACCAGGAGGATTCATCGCGGGATCCTCCGGCTTGTGTCTTTCTTCGTTCTGCTTAGAGCAAACTTCTGCCTCAAATTTCTTTCTGGTTGATCATGTCTACATTGGCTGCTTTGGCACTGGGGGAGTCTCTTCATGGGGTGCAGATGTAGGTGGGTTTCTCATAAGGTTCTGCAGACCCCTTTGTCTGAATTCTCTAATCAATTCCTGGACTTCGTGATTGGCTGACATGGACTCAACTCAAGAAAATGCATGATGTGAAGTTCGCAGGTCTAGGTGTCTTATTATAGAATCCAATGACCAAATATGCCATCATTGTGCATTAAAGACACCAAATCTGGCCGAACGATGGTAGATCTTGTCCACACGCCGCTAGATTTCCCAAAATCTCATCATTACAGGCAATTAATGTGGTGAACGTGCCGGCGCCGCCAAATCCAACAGTTTCATTTTAAGCGGTGACACACTTTTCTTCTTCGGCACAGCCACTAACTTCAGCTTCACCATAATAAGGGTCTTCTACACAATACATACCTTCGACACAGTATTGACCTTCGGCCCTCTCTGACACAAGCTTCGACATAGCTTCGAGCTTCGACCCAAGACATAATTTCAAACAAATCTACCCAAGCTCTCTGAGAACAGCTTCATGATAGTCTAGTACCCAATTTCAACTGTTCTTGGTACTTAGACTCTCCTTCTCGCTATTACTTCTGATCAGGGGGTATAGGCTTGTCCCTGTACTTCTTTAATCTACTTCCATTTACGATGGAGGGAAAAATTTCTCCATTCAATTTAGCTAACTGAACTGCACCACCATCAGTAACTTTCTGAACTATGTATGGTCCTTTCCAATGTGCCTTGAACTTACCTGGGAACTTCATGAATTTGCTTTCATACAAGAGCACAAGATCACCATTCTGGAAATGCTTCTTCTCAATGTGTCTATCATGCCATGCTTTTTCTCTAGCTTTCTGTACTTGCTGCTGGAAACCTGCAATGAATCTATCTTCTTCTAGTTCTAGTATCTTCACCAGCCTTTCATTCAACATAGCTGGATCATCCATCTCTGTGAAGGCAGATATTCTGAGGCTAGGAACAATGTACTCCATGGGCATAACTGCTTCCTATCCATATACCAGTCTAAAAGGTGTGTGGCCTGTCAACTTCTTGCAAGTGGTTCTATAAGCCCATAATACTGCTGGAATTCTAAGATCCCAGTCATTTCTGTTAACATTGCAAACCTTTGTTAGAGCGTGCTCAAGAATCTTGTTGAAGGCTTCGACAGTTCCATTTTCTTGAGGATGGTAGGTAGTAATATTTTGATGATATACTTGAAATTCTTTGGTCAATTATTCGATAGTCTTATTTAGAAAATGTGATCCTTGATCACTCATAAGAATTCTAGGACACCCAAACCTTGACAAGATATTATCAAAGATGAAATTTGTAGCTATGGCAGCACTATAGTCCTTGACTGGTTGAGCTTCAGCCCAACGAGTAAGGTAATCAGTTGCTATAATAATGTATCTTGCTCCATATTTCTTTGCAGGGGGATTGATTGGTCCAACAAAATCAATAGCCCATTTGTCAAAAGCTTGTAATGTTACCTGTGGAACCAAAGGCATCTCATCCCTCTTGGATGGTTTGCCTGTCCTCTGATAGATATCGCAGCTGTGGCAATACTCTCTTTCATCCTTATGAATTGTAGGCCACCACAATCTAGCTGTCAGAATCTTCTATGCTGTAGCTTTTCCTGCATAATGACTTTCTGCTGCTCTAGAATGTGCCTCAGCCAAAATCAATGGATTTTCATGCTCCAAGACACATCTGCACAGTATTTCATCTGGTCCCATCTTATATAGCTGTCCTACTATCAAGGTAAAGTCAGCTGCTCTAACCACCAGCTGCTTCTTATGCTGTGTTGTCATCTCAGACGGTGCAAAACCTGTAGACAAGTACTAAACAATATCCTAAAAATAGTCATCAACCATCTGGATGGAAAACAACTGGGAATCAGGAAGAGCTTCATCCAAACTAGTGGGCTCTTCTCCTGACTCGAGCCTCGACAAGTGGCCAGGCCCCAAGTTAAGTCTTCCTAGCTTAACTATGATCTCAAATTCATAGTCCTGAAACAAAATCAGTCATCTGCATATCCTTCCACCTAACACAGGCTTGTTAACCAAATAGTTCAAAGCAGAATGGTCAGTGAACTTCTTAAAATGAGATCCTAACAAATAATGTCGAAATTTCTGCAAAGCATAAACCATAGCTAGACCTTCTCGTTCTGTCGTAGTATAATTCTTTTCTGTTGTGGACAATTTTCTACTTGCAAAAGCAATAGGGTGATCAATATTACCTTCACCTGACTGAGCCAATACTACACCTAAAGAAATGGAAGATGCATTGACATGAACATGAAACTACTTACTCCAGTCAGGGAATACTAAGATAAGGGAAGTTACCATATTTTCTTTCAAAATATCCAAGCTTTCCTAACATTTAGGTGTCCACTCAAACTTAATATCTTTCTTCATTTTCTGTTCCATAGGGGCTGTAATCTGAGCATATCCTTTAATGAGTTTCCTATAATATCCAGTATGACCAAGCGTAGTGCGAAGTTGCTAAACAAACTTCAGAGGTGGCAAGTTCACAATACTGGCTATCTTCACAGGATCCACCATTAATCCTTTCTTGCATACAATGTGACCTAGCAGAATTCCAAAAGGTGCACAAAAGATACACTTCTTCAGGTTCAATGAAATCTGATGCTGTTTACACTTGTCTAGCATAAGTCTTAAATTGGCTATATGATCTTTCAATAACCCAAAGATGGTCCAATCATCAAAGTAAACTTCCAAGAACTTATGTATAAATTCCTTAAATGCAGATATGACTACTCTAGAAAACATAGCAGGTGCATTCTTCAATCCAAAGGGCATAACAGTATACTGAAAAGATCCCATTTCTGTTATGTCGATCCTCTGGGGCAATTCTGATATGATGGTAACCTGAAAATCCATCAGTGAAAGAATACACTTCTTGACCTCCGACATTGTCTAAAACTTCATCTGTAAAGGGAGTAGGAAAAGGATCATGTAAACAGGCATCATTCAGCTTCCTCAGGTCAACACAGATTCTGATTTCTCCCTTTGTCTTCTTTTCTTGTACCACCATAGGGCTGACCCATTTGGACTCTTCGACAGGCTCAATGATATCTATAGCGAGCATCTTATCTAGCTCGATCCTGAGTTTTTCTTTATACTTAGGATTCAACCTATAAGGGCGCTGCATCATAGGCTTCGCATCAGCTTTCAAAGGGATTTTTATCACTCCTATATCACCAAGGATACCTTTCATTTCTGAGAACTTCATCAAAAATAAGTCCTGATACTCATGGAGAAGTTTAGTCACTTTTATTACCGTTTCTTCATCCCAATAATCTCCAATGGTAGCATACTTAGGCATTTCTTCTGATCCAATGTTTACTTTCCTTGTCTTCAAGGGCTGAGTTACTTCAGGTGATTCGACTTCTGGTCCATGTACTTCACAATGTCCTTCTGACTCAGGAATATTAATTTTGTGAGGGTCATCGTCTTCATCAATAGTGAGGTTATAGCATTCTACTGCATTAGCTTCTTGTTCCTTCCAATCAGGTTGGTACTCATCTATTTCTTTATCATCAAACACCTTAGTATGGATCAACCTAATAGCTGCATCCGAAGTAGGGAAAACCTCATTAATAGAAAATGTGAGCACAAAAATATCAACAAGACTATCCCAACTTACAGTACCATGGAGAAGCTCCACCTCTGCATACCAGTTTTTTGCTACTGGTTCCAGAGTGTGTACAAACCTATGTACCCATTCTTCACAAGGTACATGCTTCCATGCTTCATAACACTGCTCCAAATGTTCCTGAGGGCTATTCTTACCATTAAATCTGCTTCGTACATCCTGAGGTTGATCCATGAATCTCAGGCGCAGAAAATTTTGACAAGCTCCCCAACTATGAATATACTTTTTATGACCATTCCACCATCTGGCAGCTGCAGCTCTAAATACTGAATCTAGAGTCTCCATTTTCTATGAATCTGGTACTTGCTCTGAGAATTGTACAATAAATGCTTCTGGGTCTGTCAAGCCATCAAAAGTAGATAAGATCTTTGTCTATGAGCCAAGCCATCTGATAGACTTGGTAATTCTTGCACATCGATGTCCATGTAGCTCATAAAGTCTATTTTTCCAATTCTCTAGGCCTTCGTCTGAATCAATCATGCAAGAATTGTCACACCGCCAATCCATTATACCTTCAGCAGTAGGGTTAACATAGTCTTCTTCTTTAGCTGTGATGTTGTAGATATGATCCAAAACATCTTGATCTCCATCTCTGACTGGCTCTATGTACCTTTGTCCTTGAGAAGGGTCCAACGGTACTATGACTCTCAAGCCTTTTCCTTCAAAAGTCATCTATCTATTCTTAAGGTTGATTACTGAATCGTTGTCTATTGCCCATTCAATTCCTAGCAAGGCGGGATAGGGGTTACTATCATCAATTATTTCAATGACTTCAAAATCTACTAAGGTACTGACTCCATCTATGTCCACTGGTACACTAGGGAATATTCCCAAGGGCACAATCTTCTGCTTATTGGCTAATCTCAACTGTATAGGGGAACATTCAAGTGTAGGTCTTCTCATTTGTTCACATGTCTGCTTAGTTAGGAAATTTACTTCTGATCCCAGGTCTAAAATGATATCAGTCATGTCATAATCTCCTATTTGAGGATGCAATCTCATTTCTCTTCCAGTCCTTCTAAATCTATTAACAGTTTTTCCTCTATCAGAGCTTCGTTGAGGTTCGCAAGATGCAATAACTTTCTGTAACTCATTCAAAGCATTCTGATTTCTTAATAGCTTCATACAAATCTGTAAAAATGATGTCAGTGTACTTACTTGATCTGACAAAGCTTCTTGGGGCTGTAACTGCTATTGATACTGTTGCGTAGTTTCTACTGATGTTCTCGGATCAGCAAAGTCTTTTTTAGCTTCCATAAATGTACCTTTTTCTCTTCCAACATCAAAGGATGGAATTTTCTCTGGGGTCTTGCGGACCCAAGCCTCGTTAGGCTGTTTCCCTTTATTCTCCACTTGTGTCGTAGCTCCACTCCTTGTAACAATGTTAAGGGCTGGGACATGTCTTTTCTCTACAACAATCATTTGAACATTCTGAGTGGGAGCACCATTTCTTTCTTGTATCTTGGCTATCAACTTTGGGAATTGCTCAATCACATGATCAACTGCTCTCGACATGTCGTAGTTGGGTTCTGACAGTGTCTAGCTAGATGTCTTGCCTGAGTACAGTTATAGCAAATAACCTGGCTTTGACCTCTTCCAGGCATACCACCACGACCACGACCGCTAAAATTACCTCGACCTGATGTACTACCACGGTAACCATATCCATCATTGCCTTGCGCATCGGGTTGTATCCTATAAGCATCATAGGTTCACTCTCTCATGAGGTCAAAGCTACGACATTCATCTTCCTTGTGTCCAACTGACTTACAGAATGTGCGGTAGGGATTCTTAGGTACTTGAATATATCTCCGTAGCAGATAGCAATCTTCAGGTCGATGTTGGTCAGTTGTTCTACAGATCTCACAATATAGGACATTAAGGTTAAACGGGTTTGGTGCACCAGTATTCAGGTAATTTCTTAATGTAGGACATTGTTCTTTGTCATGACCTTCTGTCTTACATCGTGTACACCAAACCTCTTCTCGAAGAGATTTCCCTTTTTTCATGTCGCGAAGCTCCAAAGCCATTTCTGCTAATTGTGCATGTATTTGGGCTATTCCAGAATTATCTTCGACAGGAGCTGTTTCAAGTTTCATAGCAATTTCCAACGCCTCTTGCTGATCAGCAACCTTCTGTTGCATAAGTGGATTCCTGATATGAGGCAATAGTGCTGCACTGAACCATTCTTTATGCTGTTCTGGTCCAATAGTGAAGCTAACTTGATCCAGCAGAACCTTGAACCTCTGATCAAAGTCCCAAACTGATTCACCTCGGTTCTGCTGAATTTCTTTCAGTTCAGTTATACATTGTGACTCTGATTTAGGATTCTTAAATTCTTTGATCA
This sequence comes from Pseudotsuga menziesii, assembly GCA_001517045.1. Classification (NCBI taxonomy): domain Eukaryota; kingdom Viridiplantae; phylum Streptophyta; class Pinopsida; order Pinales; family Pinaceae; genus Pseudotsuga; species Pseudotsuga menziesii. The sequence goes on from LPNX011062937.1 coordinate 346,758, forward strand.
TTGCTTTTTTAATATCAGCCAAGATATAGTTTTGAGTACTGGAAAACTTCATAAACCAAGTCAAAGCTTAGTCCCTGAAAGAGGTGACCAGCTGCACTCTTCTTGTATTTTGATCCATAATATTCTTAGCGGTCCAAACAGCTTCGCATAAGAACCAAAACTGCTATGGATCCTCTGATCCAGTTCCTTTAAAGACTGGGAGCTTGATATCATCATTTACATGGGCCATATTGGATCGAGGGGGGCGGGGGAGGGGGAGGAGGAGGGGGAATACTGGAAACAGGAGGAAGGGAACTTTCTGAGGTAGACTGACCTGCAACAGGACTATTCAGGCTAGGGTTACTTTCAGACTACGAAGGGTTCTCAGGGATAACAGATCTTCGCTGCGGAGTTATAGGAGGGTTTCTAACAAAAGGGGTTTCTTCAAATTCAGATTCTTCTGGACTTAATGAGGTATAGTCGGTATTCTGGCCTAGGGTATAGGATCCAAGAGTTCTCTTGTATCTTTTACCATTGCGAAGAAAACCACTTTGCTCGTCGCAGTCACTTTAACTTCCAAACATAGCTTAGTAGCAATAAATATAGCAATCTGATTCAATAAGCAATATGCCTTTCTCAGCCAAGAGCATTTTAATTTTCAGACTAAATGAATTCAAGTACTTACCCCTTGGTCCTTTGAAAAACTGTCTTTCTGCTTCGCTAAAAGAATTATGTGTGTCGATGGCAAACTTCGTCACAAATGCTTCAAGGGTTCGCGTTGTCCAGAATTCAACAGCTCTTGATACCGTATTGTTCACCCTTTCCAACAGCGTAATTCTTTCCAGGGTCTAGGTAGGAAACTGATCTTCTTTGAAGTTTGTCTTTCTTTCTGTCAACCTAGATAACCACTGGTGCAATTCTATGTGGATACTACCAAAGAAAATTTCATAAATATCAGTAAAAACGTACCTTTGCAAGAAGTCGTCTAAGCTACGATGAGGATCTTTATTTTCTTGTTTAGCAAATTTTAGATAGGTATCTTTGATCCAGTCACTGATTTCTTTTATTGAGGGCCTCCAAAACATGTCCCTCTAGGTACGACGTAGATCCCTCTTGAAGCAGATACTAGTTCAACCGGCAACGGAACCAATTTGTTGGGCTTAGGGCAGACTGGGTTCTATACTTTTATCTTCGCACCAACAAAGAGACCCACAGTGTTGACCCTTTTGGAAACAACCTATGAACAGGTTGCAGTCTCACCTAAAACAACTATGGGGTGCCACAGAATGAGGTTTCTGCAGGTGCAAGAGAGATATTACTGTACCTTTAGTCTTAACAAATAATAATCATACAATACAGAGCTTCGACATTCACTTAAATAGCTTCGCAGTTTAGATAAATGACAGTTTCTTGCTTAACCCTTAACTGGGAATTCACAGCGAAGTTAGTACTTAACAGTTTATCTTACTTTATCATTCATCTACTTATCAAATGCATAAAAACATAACAGAAACAACATAAAAGAACCACCACAACACAAGATATATGTGGTTCACCCCCAGTGTAGGGGCTACGTCCACAGAACTGCGTTTATATTCAACTCTTTACAAACACACAGTTCTAATCTGCGCACTCAGCTGCAGATCTTCTCAATCACCCAAAGCTGCGCACTTAGCTGCAGAACCTTTCTTCCAAAACCCTCTGCGCACTCAGTTGTAGAGATCGTCCACGCACTCAGCTAAGACTTGACCTTCTTACAAAAAACCTATGCGCACATAGCTACAGAGTTCATCCACACACTCAGCTGGGACTTGATCTTAAACCCTAAAAATAGGCTTTAACTTCTTCGCATCATATCATCATACATCAACAACCCTTGACTCCTTTACATAAGTGCCTATTTATACAAGTGCACTATTACAATACCATGTGCTTAAACCATGGGCTTAAACCATGGGTCATTTACAAAAAGAGGGGCTTCGACCCAACCTCGAAGCCCCTAAGACTATTTTGGACCGCAACTCCACTTACAAGCTTCACACCAAAACCGCGGAGTTGCCAAAATTAAGGACCTTTAAGGTCCGAACCCCAACAAACATTATAGGAATTTACTTGTGCAGTTGCAATACCAATTGAGGGCATTTGTTCTGGATCCTCCTCTACATTCTTTACAACAGTTTTCTCAGTCACTGTGGTAACCTCGGGATAGGTACCCATTTTCAATGTCTTCTTAGATCTCCATACAATTGATTTCCACTTGGGGTCAAGGAATACATTATCCAAACTTGCAACTTCATGTTGCTTCAATGGAGTGAAGGGTACCAACCCTAACTCAACAATAGGGAGGTGAACTCCTATTAGTATAACCATGGATAATTTTAGGGGCGAAATTTAGCCTAGGGGCTATTTTTAGGGGGTTTTCCCCAAAAAAGGGTTCATCATTTTGCAATTTTTGAAGCCCTTTTCACCAAATTTTGATGGGGTAAACAATTTTCATCCTAAAAATCGCCAATTTATTATATAAACAATATAAAATCCTTGGAAATTAAAATATTTTTGAAAAATATCACCAAACATTTTATAGTTGGAGTTTTAAGAATTGGTAAGATTCGCCAACATTTATACACTTTTAAATAAGTATGGTTCCTTAAAATCATCCATGAGTATAACTCCTGAGGTGGATGGGAGACTTTTTGGATTATCTTGAGTGGTTTTATGCTCTCGAGTATCCCTATCTAGATCCTCCTTCTCTTTCCGTTTGATCTCTTTTGTTATTTTCTCAGATTCTTCTTTCGCTTTGTCTACAAATTTCTTTTTTATTCTTTCTTCTGCTTCATTCTGCTTCTGTTCCTCTTCTTGCCTTCTTTTCTCTTCCTCTTCCTATTCTCTCTTGTCCTATTCAGCCAATAATTTCCTCGCACATTATACTAATCTTCATGTTGTTTCTTCCTTTTCCATCCATTGAGCTTCTTCTTCCTGTCCTTTCTATTCGGGGTTACTGCTGCTACTACCTTTTGCTCCCGACACTATGATTTTCCTCCTGAGACGCTTGTTTAGGGAAGTCATATTGCAAGCATTTTGGTATATTTATTCATCTTTATCCAAATGATCAGCATACTCAAATTTCACTTTCAGGAGTGCATGGTGTGCTGTAACTTTTCCTTTAGAATCATTTATGGAAAAACTCTTTCCACCAAAATGAAGGATTTCCAGCTCTTTGATGAACTCTGGTGCACTTTTGACCTTAGAAAACAACCCGATGGAGGACATCTACTACAAAGGAAATAATTTTTCACTAGCTGCAGTTGGAACCAAAACACTTCAAAGGATTAAAACTCCACAGCCCAAAATCACACAAGTGGTTGGCAATAAATCGAGTGAAAAAACCAAAAGGTAGCTGTTGTGTCGGGGGAATGACAAAAATCCTTCCGAAGCGTCAGATGAACAAAATCAAACAAACACATGGAAAAGCATTGGATGGGAAGGAAAATGATTTCCGATGTTGCGGTGAAAACCTTGGCATATATA
>LPNX011062937.1:350979-366843 GCA_001517045.1 Pseudotsuga menziesii
CCCTTTGAATGATTGTTTTGAGTGCCTTGTGGGTATTTCTTAAAAAAATTCCCTTTGTTAATTTTGTGAAGGCTTCAAAATGGACAATTAGACCTCATGAATTCATTTTTGAGTAAGATATGAATCAATTTTGTTGTTAGTGAAATAAGATGTTTTCAACATTCAATGTAATGAGTTTTGAAATGTTTGGCATTCCCATGGAATTTTTCCACCATTGACCTTATTTCAAATTCATACAACAACTTCGAGCTACATTTGCATCATCCTAGGCACTATAAAATCCAAGGACAACAACCTAGGAACTCTAATAGTGATGAGGATGGCAATAAAGAGTAGGTCTAGGTGCTACCTGTTACACCAAAATATCGTCATTTTGACCCATGTGTCAACCTTGTTCCCAATCCCTAAAGTTTACCTAGATAAATTTGATTGAATATGAGATTTTTCCTACCCTTTTTCCCCCCTCTAGGAAGGTTGGCTCTCTTCCTCCTAAGGAAAGGTGCGCCAACCCTTGCTGGCAGTATTTCTACCTTGAAAAGTGGTGCAACTGGAATTCTTTCCCCTCATGCAAGGTGTGCCAACCTCTCTCTGGCACTCTATCTCCTACTGAAAGGCGCACCAGTGGCCTTTTAGAGGGAAAAATTCGAAACTTCGAGGCCCTTCTCGAAGGTGGATGAGGTGGATGATTATCCCTAGATTCTAGGTGAGGTAGCATTTGGTTCCCTAACCTAATGGGAGGATCCCTTAGACCTATCCTCCTAATATTCAACCTCCTCTATCCCTTTAGCATTATAAATTGAACCGTCTCTAGGTGATCCCTATCATCCCTTGAGAGGAAAAATCTCATCCTTTGGGAGGTGGAATCTCATCCTTTGGGAGGAAAAGTATCATCCTTTGGTGGCTTCGCTTGGATTGTTGGATGGAAGGTTGCAGAGTTAAGGCTAGGTTGTTACATTCCTTCTATATGTAATTCTATGTATCTTCTCAATTATAGTAATACAAGATGTTTCCATAAATGTTGTTGCATTGAATATGTTTATAGATTTCTTCCTTAACCGTTATCTTAGATTGGCTTATATATATGTATGCTTTCACCCTTTGTTTGTTCTGTCTCTTTGTTAAGGTTTTGCAGCTGGAGATCTAAAGGTCTGGAGCTTGGAGACACAAGGATGAGAAGGCTTATAGATCTGAGGAGAGGTACTAATCTCTTCATCCTACATCTTTACTGATATAGGAAAGTTTCTTAGTATTCTATACTTGATTTTTTCTAGATCCACTTAGACTAGGGAGATTTGGCTTGAGTCCACTTGAGTAGATTTACCCACTAAAAAATGGCGACCATACTGGGGATAACATAGATTATATTTCATTTGTCTTTGATTTCATATCTCTTTATAAATCCATTTTATAGCCTCCAAAGACCCTCTTACCTTTGTATTTTGTCTTTTGAAAGTTTCTTGGACCTCCTTAACTCTTCTTGGGTTTAGTACTAGACCTCTATCCCTTCTCCCTTAGGAGATCTAGCCTCTTTGGCTCTCTAGCGCACTTGGGTAGTGTATAGTATATACAAAGAACCATTGTCTTGCTAGCACTCTTTCCATTGAGATAAAGTGTGCCACCAACACTTTTTCCCTCTATAGTAAGTGTTCCAACCTCTCTCTTGCACTCTGGTGCAGTGTGGTAAGGTGCACCATCCCTTCAAAACTCAAATATTATCTTGGATTTCCTTCTTTTTTGGATTTTGGTTTGATGGATTGTGGATTGTAGGCTACATATGGTGGTCAAACAACCCCTATACCGAGCATTATCCATGTTTGGAGTTGGTTTTTATTGATTAAAGATGTTTTTCTAGGTAAGTGAGTCACTTGGTTATGGAGGGAAATTTCAATCCCCACACCCTGGTTCAGTCTTTCTATCCCTGATCACTTTACAAAATCTTTTCAAATCTATTCATATCGTTAGATATGATCTCCAAACCCTTCCTCCACTCTATATCATTGAGTTTTGGTTGCATTTTGGTAGATTTGGAGTAATTCTTGAGTTTTTTGGAGTTGTTTGGATGCTTGTCATCTTCCTTTTGATATATGAATGATTGGAGTGTTGTATATACTATCTCATTTTATATTTTTATATCTAGAAAGAGTTTAGTTATCAAGTTTCATTCTGATACATGCATTTGAAAATCGAAGTGCTTCGCTCCTTTATTTTATACAATGTTAAGATTTGTCACATCTTTGATTTCATTGTTATTTTTGGACTATTATTGCAGAAAGTTAGAATTATTGCACTCTAGGAAGGAATTATTCCTTTATTTATTGTTCATGTTCATGTTGGTTTGAAAATAAAATCCTTTCCCTACCTTAGTTAGCTTTCATCAAAAGAGACATGTGCATCGTCATGTAGCTAGGGTTGCATTCTTTTTACATTTCCTGTCTGCACCTCATGCATCCAATTAAACACATAAGATAAAATTAACGCTGGATTAGAATTAAAATCATTTAGTAACTGTGTGTAATTTATAGATGTGTTTCGACATATTTAAGTGTGGAAGGTGTCATTATTTTCCTTCACTACATCCAGAGGGATTGTAGTTCTTCCACATACCAATCGATATATCGAATGTCTTTTCACGTACCTTTGGGTATATAGAAAATTACTTCACGTACTCCATAGTATATCAAAAGGATCCTATAATATGGTTTTGCATTAAATAAGACCACTACAGAGTTGAGCTCCCCCATACCTAGTTTATATCGGGAGATCGTATTAGGATTCTTGTGACCAACTTAGTTAACCTTTTGGCCATCTTGGAATCACAATACACCGAGAACAACAATATGGGAGATTACTATGCATGTTCCATCCAGGTAGTCGGGTATTTAGGAAAGGGTATGGTCCTGAGCCTCCTTGTTGCATTTTACTTTTGGACCTTGTGGTATATAGCGAGTTGTGAAGCCTTGATAATCCTATGAGGATCGTGACTTTTCATCCACTCTTATTCATATAGCTTGCTTTTTTCTTTGAGGCTTAACTAGTGTTTTGTTTTTGTGGTACCTCAAAGACTCTTAGAGTGTTTAGATATGGTAGAATCTCCTAGGACCACCAGCCAAGAGACCCCCCATTTTCAAGGTATGTATTTTGTTTCTCCCCCTTGCGGAGCTGTTGGCCCTCCATTTATGGTCACTTTGAGTCTCCCCAGATAGACTATATGATTGCCTATATGGTTATTCTCCAATCATGTTATCACAAATTCACATTTTGTTTCAGATCATGGTCCTTCACTGTATGAGCATAAACCTCATGTTAACCCTTCTCTTTCTTCCTCGAATGTTGAATCATATTCCCTTTCTTCTTCTTCACCTGTTGAAAACTCTGATGTTAGTAAACAGGCAGGTAAGAAGAACACACAAAGAAAGGATAATAATAAGAAAAATATGCAGAAGGTCACATCTCGAACCTCTGATCATCATGTTGGAAACCCATCAGCCACTGATCACATTTTTGACAGTGTTGAATTTACCACAAGAGCACCTCGTAAGGCTAAGTTCCCTTGTAGACTTTGAAAGGGTGACCATATTCTAAAAGGTTGTCATGGTCTATATAGGGTTTTAGAAGTGTATGTTATGAGGATTCCCAACAGCTGGTGTCATCAGTCTCTAGTCATCATATTGATGATACCCCCTCAAACAGGGACTCTGTGGTTAAGATTCAAAAAGGAAAGGCTAGATATCCTTACTTGCTATGTAAGGAATGCACCTTAATTACCTTTGTCCTCGCATCAATGAAGCTTATAAGTTGTTGGAAGATATTGCTTTTCTTCACCAATGGATTCCAATAGGTTATCATGAGTTGTCCCTTGACATCCCATTGGTTGACAAATTGGTCGATCCAGTTCCATCCTCGGTCGATCCCACTCTTGCTTTAGAGAGTGAAGAACATGTATCTCGTCCCACTCTTCCTTTGGAGAGTGAAGTTAAAGTGGTCGATTTGATGTAATCTCCACCTGATCCCACTCTTTTGTTAGAGAGAGTTAAGATTGAAGTAGTCACTTAGACACAGTCTTAGTATTCTCCCTCTCTTCCAGTTCAGAGTGAACTAAAACCCACTGAATTTTTCATAGTTAGTTCCGATTGTTCTACATAATAGGAAATTTTGTCTCTTTTGACAAAACTCTCTCTAAGTATTGATGTTATTTACTTTGACTGGAGTAATATAATATAATCTCATCTTCATTCAAGTGTTCTTATCCATATATATGCATGAGTCACTTCTAAGATCATACTCTGCACTATCTTTGATGAAGTGTCTTCTGTTAGCATTCTATCCTCGACTGCTTGGCAATCCATAGGTTCTCCTGGACTTGTGCCAGCCATCGATCAAATACCAACTTTTAATCGAATACCTATAGCTCCTTTAGGGATCTTTCCTCATTTTTATATCACTTTAGGAGGGAAAACTATCTGTATTGATGTTATGGTAGTCCAAGGCCCCTTATATTTTAATATCCTCCTTGGTCTAGATTATGTTTACATAATGAAATCTGTAGAGTCACACTCTTTTGAGTGACATTTTCCCCATTATGGGAATATTATGACCATTGATCAACTTTAATTTGTTAAACCTGATCATCATATGAGTCCTAGTCATTATACTTCCCTGAATGTCCAACATGTTCTTTTGGTTCCTTCCCCTTCACTTGTCATGTCTCTTATCTCCAAACATTGTGAAGAAGTTCAGTTGTCCAAAAACCATAGCTTCTTCTCTTCATGAGGAAGCTTTGGGGGCATGTCTCCCGTAATGGGGAAACCCACCAACCTATGGACATTATGTTGGTTACGAACCACCTGTGAGCATAGTTCCTATTCTGTTTCAAGCTTGTTAAAAAATGAAATAGGAACCTGCAAGCATAGTTATTTTCAAGCTTTTGTAAAAATGAAACATGTCACTCTAAGCAAAGTTCCCTTTTAATGTCAATCTCATTAAAAAATGAAACGAATTATTCCATTGTGTCGAGACTCAATATTTGAACCTTCATTTCATCTGCTTATAAAGAAGATGAAACGAAGCTTAGGGGGAATGCATCCACCTTTTGTTGACATTAAGCTACTTGACAATACTAGGGGAAAGTACCAACCACTATGTATCATGCTGGGAAATCACCCGTCAATGGGAGTCATCTTGAGCATACTTTATTTGGTTTCGAGCTCACTAAACGACACTTTGAGCATAGTTTTTTATCTGTTCCAAGCTCGTTAAAAAATGAAGTAGATACCTTGAGCATTATTTGAAGTGATATTCGAGCTCGTTAAAAGACGTAATATGGTGTTGATCTTACTTTTCATTTTTCATGCTCTGGTCAAAACATGAAAAGTGGTTTGAGCTTACTTTATCGCCTTTTTGTGCTTTGGATTCAAATATGAAAAAGCTTTTGAGTGATTTTTATACCTTTAGAGTGCTCGTTAAAAAGTCACTGAAGAGGTATCGAGTTTACATATATTGTTTTTTAGACTTGTTAAAAGTGGATTATGAAAAAAGAACCCCAACAGAGTCCTCTTTAATCTCTTTTCGGACTCTTAAAATGTGAAAACATCTTCGAGTGAACTTGTATTATTCACGCTCATAAAAGGACTTGAAGAGTCATCTTCCTGGTGATATTTTACCCCTTTTTTGAACCAGAGGCACTACTTATGAAAAAGGAACACTCCAACTAATAATGACTAGAAGATTTCTTCTGGGCACTAGTTTATACCTTTTTGGGACTTGCGGACTAAATTTATGAAAAAGTCCAATTTGGATTCTTCTTAGTCATTTCAAACTCTCTAAACATGAAAAAATTAATGAGTTTTCTTTCATCGGACTCATAAAATAAAATGATGAAGGAACCATTTCTAGGAATGAACCCCTCCTTTGTCAGGTTCATAAAACGTATGAGAATAGAATCATCATTTGATGAGCTATAACAAGTGTTTGTTACCCTCTTTGAACTTGCAAAAACAAAAAGAGGTACTCATCCTTCATAATGGAGAAACTAAGGGAGCAGTTTGTGTTTCGTTGTATTTATGGTAGTACATAGTCACTCTTGAACATGGCACTCATCTGCATATGCATCCAATACTTGGGTGATCCATTTTTCTTCAAGTAATGTTGATTCCTTGAGTCTTCTTGCGCATTTGAGTTGTCCAAGAATTCTTCCACCATCAGTTGCATTGGGGGATTGGTATTAGTCTTGTCAAAGTAAGTACTTCCAAGTCATGCCATGCCCATGTTCAAGAGAAATTTGGTCATCACTATCTGCGGTCAGTCTACCTTATTTCATGTTGGTCGTCTCTAAGTCAGTCTCATACATCACTTCGTTATTCGGTTTTCTCTAAAACATATATGATCATGTTTTGTGTTGATGATGGGGGATTCAGCATGTCCACCCTTCAACAAGTCTAATCCCGTTGACTTCAACACATCATCCAGGAATTGGCCTTAAAAACCAAGACAAGTACCTTGGGCCTGGATGCCTCAATGGGAGGCTCCCTCACATTCAACATGAGTTCACATCATTGAATCTTGATTGAAATATTGCATCGAGTGTTCAACTCCAATTCCTTTATTCACACTCGATGGTATGTATTTATATACCTTGGGAATCATTGGGATCAATGGTGATTTCCCTTGCACTTGTTAACAATTTACATTAATGAATGGTAATCAAATGGTTTCTACCATGTTCGACATCAAGACAATGTAATCACATTGTTAGATTCATATCATTGTGGGTTTGGCTTGAAGAGCCTGGGTTTATCTGATACCTCACCCAGGTTGTGATGGAGTTTGTTTGAATCATATTACACGAATTCACTTTGTATTGGTCGTGGTTGTGTTATCATCTCATGATGGATCTATGCCTGTGTATAGTAGCCATGATTGTGTTTAGTTGGTCTATACTACCATGGATCTGCAATGTATTGGTCGAAAACCATGTTAAGATTTATGTGAGATTTGAGTCATTTGTACTGCAGCATCTTCTGGCCAACATCCTTGCCTTCGATTTCTTCACTTTGCAAAGCATTCACCTATCACATTCCTCTAACTTCATGCTTTGGGGGGAATTCTGTTACACCAAAATATCTTCATATTTAACCATGTGTCAACCTTGTGACTAATCCCTAAAGCTTCCCCATCTAAAGTTGGTTGAATATGAGGTTGTTCCTACCCTTCCCCCCCCCTCTAGGAAGGTTGGTGCTCTTCCTCCTAAGGCAAGGTGCACTAGCTCCTTGCTGGAACTCTTTCTACCTTGACAAGGAGTGCCATTGGCACTCTTTCCCCTCATTCAAGGTGCACCATCCCCTATTTGGCTCTCTATCTTCTACTGCAAGGTGCACCAGTGATGCTTAGAGGGGAAAATTCAAAGCTTTGAGGCCCTTCTCGAAGGTGGATGAGGGAGAGGATCATCCCTAGTTTCTAGGTGAGGTGGATTTTGGTTCTCTAACCTAATGGGAGGATCCCTTAGACCTATCCTCCTAATAGTCAACCTCCTCTATCCCTTTATCCTTGTAAATTGAACCCTCTCTCCATTGTGAATGGAGGAAGAACTATGGTACTCTTATGCTAGTGGAATTTCTAGGTGATCCCTATCATCCTTTGAGAGGCAAAATATCATCCTTTGGGAGGTGGAATCTCATCGTTTGGGAGGAAAAGTATCATCCTTTAGTGGTCTATCTTAGATTGTTGGATGGAAGGTTGTAGTGTTAAGGCTAGGTTGTGACATTCATTCTCTATGTAATTCTATGTATCTCTTTGATTACAGTAATGCAATCTCTTTCCATAAATGTTGTTGTATTGATGATGTTTATAGATTTCTTCCTTAACAGTTATCTTATATCAGCTTATATCTATGTATGCTTTCACCCTTTGTTTGTTCTGTCTCTTTGATAAGGTTTTGCATCTGGAGATCTGAAGGCCTGAAGCTTGGAGCAACAAGGAGGAGAAGACTTACAGATCTTAGGAGAGGTACTCATCTATCCATACTGTATTTGGTTGATCTAGGGAAGTTGTTTAGTATTATGTACTTGATTTGTTCTAGATCCACTTGGACTAGGGAGATCTGGCTTAAGTCTTCTTAAGTCGCTAATTTTGTTTGTAGGAGTCCTTCAACCAACGCAGACACTGCTTGTTCCTATAGCATGTATGGTACAAGTATAGAACAAAAAGTCACAACCGTATATCCTATCCATAGATAATTAATCTACTTGAAAAATAACTCATTTAACTCATATTTTCAAACTCTCACTAATGTTTCACTATTCTTCATACGATCTATAACACTTGCAAAGAAGCATCGGAAATAAGACAAGGGATAAGAGTAACAAGATAGATAAAAAATCCATATTAGTGATCAAGAAATATAATAATAAATGACTGATATTCACATAAATCATATATGGGAAAAGGAAACTCTTTTGTATTAATCAAAATGAAAAGAGAAAGCTACAACCAAAGCCTTGATGTCAATAGCTTTATCTCCACAAGGTCTTTGACACAATCACGCCACTCAAATGCTCACACAAAATTTATTTGCTCAGAAAACTCACTCAACTTTTCCTCAATACTGGAATTCAATCAAACATCATAAGGATGCTTTCCTTGGTCGCCCTTCACATAGTCCATGAAGGCTTATTTTATAGGCCAAGGGAGGCTCATATGAGATGAGATATTTTGGGAAGAGGATAGGGGATGATCCATATGGGATAGGAGGTTGAGTGCCAGCTCTCCCTAATAGAGAGGAACATCCTCTGCGAGATATTTTTCTTGGAATATTCTAGAAACTTCTCTTTTTTCCTTTTAAATACTGTTGGCGCTTCTTGCAGTGAGGGTATTTTCATCAACACACTTTACATACAAGGTAGAGACACAAATGGTACCTATTTCTAGTGGAAAAGGTGTGCTATCCCTCTATGGTGCCCTATCATAGGAGGAAAGGTGCATCAACAAATCTAAGAGTGGGAAAAAGTGTCCAAACGAATCCTTGGCCAAGTGTTTTGAGGGATTTGAGGCATCAGTGTAGATTTTAGGTGAAACAAAATTCCCCCCAAAATATGAACCTAAAATGATGTGATAGGTAAAATAATTTTTGAGAATCTGTTTGGTATCACAGGAAAATAGAGATGAGTTTATATTCGATATAAGACCACTAACTAACTTATCTAACTCAGTCATGGCTGCATACCAATACATTCCAGATACATGAGGATAACTCTGTAATGGATACCAAGAACACACTGTAGATCCATGAACAATAATGTTGAAAACAAAATATGTCTACGAAATGTACAAAGTAGCCTCCATGTTATCCATACTCAATACTAGATACAACCACCAAACTTACAATGCACATCTGTGTCATAACTTCAAATAATCCTCTATCACAACCTGAAGATAGGTACATATTCAGGTGAATACCTAATAACTCAAGGTATTAATTCCAATCCCAAAACTATATGATTCTATCCATGTGAATATATGTCTTGACGTCTAACATGGTATAAACCACTTGATTACTAGTCATTGATGTATATAGTTAACAAGTGTTAGGGAAATCATCAATAATTGTCAATGATTCCCAAGGTATCTCAATACATTCTCCCAAGTGTGAATAAATTTTTTGGAGTTGAACACTTCATAGAATATTTCAATTAGAGGTCATTGATTAAAACCTACTGTTGAAAGTGAGGAAACCTGCCATTGAGGCATGTAGGATTCAAGGTACTTGACTTGGTTTCTAAGTCTAATTCCTGGATGATATGCTGAATTCGACAGAAATAGACTCATCAAAGGAGGGCCATGATGTTTCCCCCATAATAAACAAGAAACATGGAACAAAAGTTGATCTTGAAGTGATGAAAAAATCATGAAACTAACTCAAAGATGACCGAATTTGTAGGAGGGTGAAGTTACTGAAGAAGTGGACTGCAGAAGAGACATCCTTTAAACAAATGATGGCATGATAAATGACTTGGTAGCATTGAATCAATGAGATGGAAACCATATGTAATGAAAGGATATGGAAATGCATTGTTTGAATTGATTCAAAGGAGTTATATGAATCATAAAAGTGTATTGACTTGAGGACAAGATGAATACCCAACTATTTGGAAATGAAAATGTAGACCGGTGTCATGTTCAAAGGTGGATTGTGAGCTTTCATTGGTACAAATGAAAATATGTTACCCATTCCCTTAATTTCCCCAACACGAAGGATGAGTTCCTATTTTTCATTTTTATGAGTTCAAAGAGGGTAATAGGCACTTGATGTAGCTCATCGGATGACGAGTCCATTCTCATACGTTTTACGAACCTGAGAAATGAGGGGTTCATTCCCAGAAAGGGTTCTTCATCATTTAATTTTATGAATCTGACAAAAGTAAACTCACTTGTCATTTCATGTTTATAGAGTCTTAAATGACTAAGAATATGTGGAAATTGAACCCAAGTGATAGAACAATTGCACTCACAAAATTGCTAATCAAAATTGCAAATTTACACACAAAGGAGACTGAAATTGGAGCATAACACTAATCTGTATTGAATAAGTGTACAATATCCAACCTTATGAGGTCATAGGCTGCTGAAATATATAATTACATGAGATATTCGAATGCATAAGGATTCCATTCGAAATAGTCAAAAGCAGGCTTACTAAATCTAGTCAAATCCCCCATAGGTGGATAAAGCAGTTTCCAAATCTACCTAGGAGCTCACGAATTGGAAAAGTCAAGTAGGAAATATAATAGGTTATGGAAAGACAACTAATACATGCTTTTATTAGGATAAAATAATGGAGGATGATGAGGGAAAAAAACAAGTCAACTGCACCTAGTCTTACTTTCTCCTTTGCCATAAATCTCAGTAAAGCAGGCAACAAAGAAGAAAAATAAGATATGCGCTAGGGAGGATATGGAATAAAGAAGATATGCTAAATATGGATTCTAGGAGGTTTCCCAAGTGATCCATGATTTAGTTTTAGCAATTTTGACTTCTAGGACATGTGGAAGACAACTTGCATAGAGTAGAATATTGGAAACTAGGAAAATAAGACAAAAATGGATTAATTAATGTATAAGGTAGCTAACTATGGGTTGATTATTCTAAAACCCCCCCTTAAGCCTGAATTATGAGTAAATATAAGAAAAATATAGGGCCTAGAAATAAGGCTTAGTCACCCTTTACATACTGCATGTCCATTTAACCAAGGAAAGAGGCAAAAACCTAGTGGGAAAATCCTCCCTTAAACATGGACAGTAAAACAAAATTTGAAAACATTTTCATCAATAATGCTTCACAGCATGATCAGCAATCCCCAGTAGTGATTTGAGATTGCTAAATGTAGTCTCACAAAAAAGTTTGGTGAAGATGTCTTCTACTTGTTCTGAAGATGCACAAAAGAGTAGGTGAATGGTGCCATCATGCACAAGCTGTCTGATGTAGTGCATATGGATCTCAATGTGTTTGGTTCTCTATCTCTGAAATGGATATTTATAGATTTGAATGGTGCTCTGATTATCACAATAGATAATGGTTTAAAATTCTGATTCAAATCCACACTCACCAAGTATCTCCGGCAACCATAAACATTGAGTTGCTGCATTTACAACTCCTCTGTAATCTGCTTCTGTAGATGAGAGTGCAATGGAAATCTGTTTATTTCTTGACCAGATGATTGGTCCTTCAGCAAGCATGAAAACATATCCTGATGTTTACTTTCAATATGTGTTTTCACTTTCCCGATCACTGTCAATAAACCCAATCAAATCAAGATCAGATTTAGCTTTGTAAAAGATCCCATGAGTTCTTGTTCCCTGAACAAAGTTAAGGATCCTTTTTGCTGCTCTCCAATGGATCTCATGAGGCTGATCCATGTATCTTGAAGCCACACTTACTGCATAAGAAAGATCAGTTCTAGTGTGTGTAAGGTACAACAAACACCCAATTAGTTGTATATACAGTGTATTATTTACCATAGGAGATGAACCTGCTTCTTCAAGCTTAACTCCTGAAAGGAAGGGAGTCTTGCTTGGCTTATAATATTTCATGTTGAAATTTTTTATCAAATCCAAAGCATACTTGGACTGATGTACCTTTATTCCATGTTGGGATTGAGCAATTTCGAGACCCAAAAATTGGCTCAACAACCCCAAATCAGTCATAGAAAATGCATGGTTCATTGCATCCTTCAAGGAGGCAATTTATTTCTTTGAACTTCCTATAATCAGAAGGTCATCCACATACAAGACAATAATTGTCAAATCACCATGAATCAGCTTCAAATAAACATTAGGATTAGTGTTACGGAGAGACATTCCTATGGCTTGGGGTACCACAACAGACAGCTAGACTCCAGAAATCAATCTTTCCCAATATGCAATAGAAATAAAAACATCTAACACTAAAGGATCGAACCTCGTACCTTATTCTGGATGGTTGAAGTAGATCCCCGTTGAGCTTTCCAATCTTCAGCTTGAATTGTTATAGCACGTCCTCAACAACAAGTAAATGATACAAGCATACTATATTTCATGGTGTTAGATCTATTCTAGCATATATAATCAATAATGTATAAGCATTTGACATATTCCAATGGATACAATATTCATTCAAATACACATTACTAGACAGGAAAAGATATTTCTATTGATATGAATCAGAGATTACAAGTGACAACCTCTGACGGCACGTCTGCGAACCGGATAAACTGAATCCCCCACTTGGGCCTCCACCACCTTAATCCTCCATCACTTCGATAGCAAGCTTACTAGCAAAAGGAAAGCTTGGGAAGAACACAATAGTGTTCCAAGGGACAAAGGGATGCAGACTCAAGCATAAGTTCTGGCAACAATGGACTATAGTTTCGATACTCTCAATTCTCTCTTATGCTTTCAATGTCTCAAGGGTTCCTTATATAGCTTTTCAAAGGTATACTGAAAGGTCGAATCCATGTGATCTCAAGGCATATGGAAGGCCAGGATTCATATGAGTCGAATCCAAGTCAAGGAATGCTCCAAAGGATTTTGGATTATGTACACATCCCGATGTACGCGACTATAAGGGGAATATCCGCGTATGTACGCGGTTATCGTGGAAAATGCCGTGTATATCACTTTTCTAATGTTTTCAGGGATGGTCAATGATACATCAAAAGACAAAAAGTGGTCCATAGGGGCTAATGAGTCTGCAGTGGGATAGGGGAAGGCCATACAATGTGTGATTCACCTAGTGTGGTGAAATCCGCTATAACAGATACCCCCTAATGTATGAGATCAGAGGGGTTATACGATGGCCGAAATACATTATAAGTCCATCCCAGAAGTGAAGTGATGAAGGTACCCAAATGGAAGACCAGCCACCCAATTAGCATAATACCATAATACAACTCTGCATATAACTGCAAATACATGTAGCAGTCCCAGATACATAAGAGTACAATGGCCATGAAATAGGCATGAAACATGATAACACATAGGTGGTCGTCGCCATGTACAATATACATAGATCAGAATCTCCATGATGAATATATACAAAGGACCATGATCTCCACAAATGGCTGAAGATATACAATAGATCAAGATCTCCATAGTGGCTGGAAATGTCTGACCTATACTGGAACAAGTCACGAGAACTGAAATCTCATGAACATTGGCACGATCAAGGAGGTAGCATATAGTGGATTCCACCACTCTGGAAGGTATTCTACACAAACCGCTATGAGTACATGTCCTACTATGCGAATAGAGGTGTCGAGGTCGAACATAGTAGTCCATCGTCTGATTACCGGTCATTGATGTATACCGTTAACAGACACGAGATCACCCACCAATAATGAAAATGGGAATCAAGGTACTAGAGTGCAAACTAACAAGTGTGAATAAATGTGTTGAGGTCGAACACTTGAGAGAATCCATCGATCAGGGGACATTGATGTATTCCCAAAACTGTTGATGGCGAGAGAACCTGCCACTTATGACTGCAAGTCTCAAGGCACTCAAAATGACTCTAGACTCCAATCCCAGAATAAATGATCTGAATTCGATGGGATGAAATCCGCTGGAAGGAGGGCATTAGGGCATCCCCCGTCATCCAACACGAGGTACTCAGCAAGGTTGTATAATATGGAAGAACTCGATCATAAGGTGCACGAACCAGTAACTGTACTCGGAATGGCCGACATGCAAAGTCAAGATAACTGAGGAATGGCCGACTTAGGTTTCAACTTCCTTCGAACAAGAGCATAACGGCGTATGGTGACTGAATGAAGGCAGCATAGATTCGATATACAAACTGGGACATCTCTATGACGCAGGAGGCATCAATAGAGGCTCCATAGGGACTGAAAGCTTAACCAGTCGGTGGAGATAAAACTCAGATAACGAGTATAGCTCCTAAGTAAAACTATAACCCAACCAATGGATGTGATATACAGTGCTCTGTTCGAAGGCGACACGACTCGACGGCTGCCAAAGATAATATCTTTTCTTGTCCGGCTTTTTGGTTTTTTGATTTTTTTGGTCTTTTTCAGTTATTTGAAAATCTTGAAAAAAGAATAAACTAGCTTTATAGTTACAAACTAGGAGGAGACGAGTGTCATTTAGGGCAAACAAACTAGTTCCAAGCAGTGGAACATACCTATGCTCAATGCAAGGATACATGTGTAGGATATTGACACTCGAGGGAAAATCCCCTCCCGGTAAAAAGGGAATCAAGATGCGAAGGATATAAAGAAAGGCTCTGCATGGCTAGACATGAGACAAGCTCAGGCTATATGGCTGAAACGCAATGTCAGGGGAGCCGGCATAAAGCTCAATAAGACAGGAAAAGCTCATGATAATGCATCCACAACTCGATACAAGGGGAGTCCGGGGGGAAACGGGCCAGCATAAGATCAAGAGGAGTATGAGGCTCCTGCTAAATGTCATGGAAATACTATACAATGGACTCCCATGTTGATGTATATGTAACTTCAGAATGTATTCTTCTATGTATTTCATATATTGTAACCCAATTTTTATTCCGGGATGTTTCTATTATGTATTTGAGTCATGTGGTTATGCCCCGATGTTCCGATTGGGAGTATTAATAATGTAATCAAGTCATATCAAGTCATTAGGTAAGTCCCCACTGTTATGGGGCACTTGAGTTATTATACACTAATTAAGGTGTAGGCTCGAGTAGTATTTATTAGGTCGAGCCTACGTGTGAAATGGTAATTCAAGTGAATGGACTAATATAAATAGAGAGGGTGAGTCTCTCTATTTATCAATTGTGAATTACATCACTTGCTCTCTCAAGTGTGGCGCACTTTTGGAGAAGGAAATTCTTGGGCTTGACAGAAGACAGAAGGCTGCTGTTGTGTTGGGAGGTCATCTTACTGTTTTGGGTTCACATCTTGTGGTGATACTATCTTAGAGGAAGTTGAGGGGTTTTCTCCATTTATGGTTTCCCCTCCCAAAATATTTGTGTCTCTTGTTTCTTGATGTGCTTATGTGATTGCTGTGCTTGTTATTCTCTCAGTGAAAAGATCTTGTCATAATGCTAGCTTAAATGTTGAAAAACTAACATGGTATCAGAGCTAACCTGAGAAGAAGACACTGTGCAGCTACGGAGGCTAGGGCTTCCTTGTTTGTGGATCTTTCTCCACTATTTTTCAGCAAAAGTAAGGTGGACTTACTCTCCTCCCTAGGGCACATCTTTCGGTCGAAACATAATTCAATTCAGAGGAATTTTAGTTTTGGACCTGTCACTAGGGCCGGAAATTAGGGCTTTTTATTGAAGAGGAATTTTTCAGTGGGACCAAGCCTGGATTGTTCTCCTATCCAAAATCGA
>LPNX011062945.1:7116-19884 GCA_001517045.1 Pseudotsuga menziesii
AACTGGTGAATCTTTCACTGATTTATAGAATATTGTCAAAATAAAATAATAACAACATTAGTCAAATAACATGAATCACATCATCGACAACAGAACATGTAGACTCACAAGTCACAACAGGAAGGTGTCAGTGAAACACAACTGCACTAACTATATTCAGGGAAAGTGGGGACTCCACTTGTTATCTCGTCCCTTAATGGTCCAACGGACATGTGGGGACCTGAATCTTGACAAAATGATAAACTCATAGAATCATACATTATGCTCGATCTTGGCCTCCACTAGCCAATTATAGTCATGGAGGCTAGTAAAATTATGCATTGTAATTATGCCAATTGATTATTGCATTAGATGAATGTTGGTCTTGTGTCAATAGGTATCCTATGATCAATGCATAGGAACCTAGTGCATAGAACATTTTTCTCTTCGCTTAGATATGTAGATCTCGTTTATTTTTTTGAATAATGATAAGTATTTACAAAGAAAATATACAGTCAGTGTAAAAGAATTGAAAAAGTGAAGAAAATTAATTCATGCAACTAAAAGTTAGTAAAAGAATATTTTCTCAAATCCTGAAACCAACCTTGATTCATGCTACAACAAAGGGTTAAATCAAGCATCAAATGAGAACTAGAATCATTCAAAGGAATTAACACAATATTTAACCAAAATACACACAAACTTCAAAAATTGACAAAATGCTTCAAACAAAAGCAATAAACAAACCATAAAAATTTGTCAAGATATTTGTGCTAAACACCAACATGGTTTCATGTACTTGAATGAGCCCATTCTTTCTTAGAGAAAGTGTTGTCAAATTAGTTATTTATCATTTAATGTTAAGAAACTATCTATGTGAAGAGATAGCTCCTTGGCCTAGCTTTCTCAAATTCCAGCGTCATTTCCTATCAGATACAAGAAAGAGACAATGTAAAAGATAAATATCAAACCATCAATCTTAAAATAAACTGCATGAAGGTAATGTAGCTCAAATCATCAATGTTACAACAAAAAAGTATAATGTAGAATCTATTTTCACCTAAAACATAACCTCAAATTCATATATGGAGTTGGGGATAGGTTTGAGTTCTGCTTTTAACCTTTTATAGGAGCTACTTTTGGGATCCCACTTTGTATTGTTATCATGGTACTACACAGTCCTATTGACCTACTTTTGGGATCATTTGTTGGACATTAATAAAATAATATTATCTTATCATAACTCTTTTTGTTACCTTCATCGTATGCTTAATGTGTTAATTTCATTATATGCTTAATGTACATATTGTGTGCCATTCAGTTGTTAGATTACCACAAGGTTAGTTAAGCACACAAAGTCTACACCACCAGTTTTAGATTGGGTACCATCATCAAAATGGGGGCAAGTGCCCAAACGTTTCCCAAGGATTTATTCCAAGGAAAAAAAACACCAATGTTCGACCAAGTTTCTGGGATGTGCAAATTTGGGAGCAAGGGAACACATCCAAGGGGACATGTGGAATCACCCCACAAAATCTATGGAACATTGAAGTCTCCAACATAGGAGGCTATCCCAAATACTAAAAATATTTAAAATATGAGAATTGAAACGTAAAATTAAAACTATTACATAACAACAATTTAAGCTTATCTAATTGGCAAAAGCACACCCAACTGCTAATATCTAGCACACAATAGCAAGAGAACAAGTCTAGAAGTACCATGTTCTGAGCATTTTCTTCCAGCAGTGCTAGACCCTGTTCTGAGTATTTTATCCCAGTTGCAACGTCACAACCAACATCCACATAATAGTAAATGTTTGAGGTATTTATTGTCCAGCAGTAGAAAATAATCAAGTATTTACTATTCACTGTACCCACAATATCCAACAAGGGACTATGGCTAATACTTGAGGTATTAAGTTTTAACTTTTAACTATGGCCACAACAATAAATATCCAACAGCAAGCTTTCTATGATTCCAATAGTCCACAGCATCCAGCAGCAAGAATTATGTTTCATAGCATCCGGTAGTCATAGGCCGAAGGTCTCAACTCTCCCTCACATGGTTTCCCTCACACTGCCATGCCCACATAGCCTCACTGCTCACACAAGTTAAAAGACAGTGCACAGAACTCACTCAACCACAGTCTCTTTCACATCACCACAGTAACACAAGACCCCTGACATAGCAAAAACTTAGAAATCTCATGGCAAAAACACAGGTGAATGATCGGTAGTAGCAGAGAACTCACAGGAGGCTAAAATAATTAAACATTACGTTAAAATGAATAATTTATACATTGTCAAAATTGGTCAATACGGATGCAAGAGAAAGGATTTTTAGGTAGGAATATTTATGTTTTCGGAAGCATTCCCCTCAAAAGGGAAGGTGGGATACATCCCCCTTGGTGTATCCCCATGTCGTGAGCATGGGAAGCACGTCCCCTACCCTTGGGGACACATCCCCATGTAACACTGAGAAGCACTAACCTAAAAACACCTTATACTGTAGAATTTATTAGGACAGTCAGTGAAATGTTTGCAGTATATATCCAAGACATGACAATATATATCTACCTTGTAATATATCCATTTATAACTTCACTTGCATGACAAAAACTTTAAAAAATGGGATTTGTTCAGCACCTGGTCCTAGAACACGAACAATAGCACCTGAACCTTCCTGAATTGCTTTTATTGTTGCTCCCTGCCTTCCAATTAAACTGTTAGCCTGTGTGCCAACCACAAGCAACCGAGTTGAAGTCATTCCACTACCACCCTGCTGAGCTCGACCCAATTCCCCTATGCCATATGGACATCCTTCTGTAATTTTCTTATGAACCTTGAGTATCCCATCCATACCTAGAGAAATTGGTGCTTCTGGTTCTTCTTTTGCCGAAACCATAACCTATGACAAGAGATAATAATGAAGTTATTTAAGGCGAAATCAGAATAAAATATTTTGAATGGTAGAATTAGAAAAAAAAAAAACCCAAGAACATACAAAAATTTGAAAACAACAATTTATGTAAAGATACAATCCGTCATTGCAGAAATATAAAAACAACACATCTGTGCAAGAATGTACAATAATCAGATTGTTATCATATGCCAGCCACAATAGGAGAAATGCTTGGAAACTTCTTTTTTGAAAAAACACAGAGTACTATAGGAAACACCTCCAAGGTTTAGCAATGGAAGATCTAAGGATTTTGAAAACATTTGATGCAATGGAAAACTCGAATTCCCTTGATTGGATCAAATAACACCTCTATGATCCTCTTTGTAGGATAATGGATAGGTTTGTCAAATATAAACTTTGATTTAGCATCAATTTCGTAGTTCCCATTACTTGGAAAGACTAGATGATTTGCATCTAGACCTGAACAGTTGTTACGTGGTAGTTTTTATAAAGTATTCCATTTATTTTAGCAAATAAAGAACACAGTTTAACAAGAAGACCACACATCAAGGATTCAAATAAAGCTTATAGTGCGTTCAGGAGTGCCTTGAATTCCTTCTAGAATCTTAATGCGTGATCTGGTCTCTTCACACATATTTTTCACAAATTCTCCCTTGCGACCAATAATTCCACCAACCTTCTAAACATGAACAAGAAACCAAAATACATTATCCCCAGGCCCTCCTAGCCATTTCTTATCTGTTAATCCAGCACCAAATTCATCTTCTCAGCCCCTTTTCTGAGGAAGGCTAGTATTTCTGGCCATTCCAATCATGTATGATTTCTGTTGCATGGTTTCCATTGATGCCATTTCCATGTTTCTTGGCTGACTTGAATCAAACAATGTAAACAACCAATCCAGTACATCTTGTTCTGTGTGAGATATAATGGCCATACAATGCATGTATCCTTCTTTTTTCTTTTTCTTTTTCCTGTTTCTTTCTTTCTTCCATTTTTTTGTACTTGTTGTGATGGCTAGGTTGGCTAGGAAGGGATGGTGTATGGGAAAAGAAGGGAAAATAATTAATAATTGAAGAACATATCACTGCAGAATCGACGGGAAATATAAACAAAAACAAAAACACTGATTTGTGCTAAATAATAAATTGCCAACCAGCCTATGTTAGGAACAAAGGATATAAATCAAAGGTGCAGAGCACAAAAGCAATTAGCTAAACATTTGACAGAAGTAGGATATATAGTCACTCAATGCAAAATAAATCATATTCTAGAACTTCTTAAATAATTGACATTAAAGCTCATATTTACCACCAACAACAATCCATGTACATAAGCACTTCAAATACACTACTGGGCTCAAAGCAAAGATGAAAACCTTGAAGTAGAAAAAATGCCTCTTGCAAAAGACTAAAAGTGCAAAACTAGTCTACATAATCCTAGATTTCATCTATTCTATAGACCTGTGAAGATGAAGGCTTATGGGGGCTGAGAAGGAGAAGGCAAGGTAAATAGCCAATACACAAGCAATGACAACCAACATAGAATATGTGCATCCAACGGGAATCCAAAAGCATACAGAGTGTTGGGCTTTGCTAGAGATTAGGGTTTCTTATGTTATAGAATTTATTGAGCCCCAATAACTGTTATGCTGAATTCATTGGTTGTCTTTTCATCTTCTCATTTTCCGTTATTGGACCGGGTGGAAGTTGCACTAGTGGAATTAGCAGCTCTCCTAGCCTCCCATAAGGCATGCAGAGGGGAGCATGATAATAGCCACCACACAATATTGTCATTTTGACTAATTCTCAAGGAGGAACCATGAAAGGATCAAGTGCTAGCAATCATGATGTTCAAATTTAAATTCATGTCCATGTAGGTTTTTGAGTCTTCTCTCCTTGCAATCTAAGCAAAATTAACAACTCATTTTATAGCCCACAATGCACATGGATATAAACGCCACTCATATATAATCTTAGTAGCACTATTGTCACCATTACAATCAAAACAACTTATGTTTGCTCTTAGCAACAAACTCATTCATTGGCAACATATGTGTTCTCACTGCCTTGCACATCACACCAATGCCCAACACAATATCACATTTCCATGCCATTGTTAAACTTTACATCATAGTTTAGATCTGCACTCACAAATGAAACCTATGGGTCCTAAATTTTGGAGCTTAGTTGACACCTATCAAATCCTAGATCTTCATATACTAAAACTTCTTTAAATTAAGTTTAGAAGGGAAAACAATGTACTCTGTGTTAATTGAAAGTAGCAGATAGAAGGAAGCTAAATATATATTTGTGCAATATGGAAATTACAAACAGTAATACAAACTCTAACAACAATCACAACTGCTCACTATTATTCAGAAAAGAATATTACAACATCTAGTACACAGGTTACTTACACTTGCTATCATTGCAACACACACTAAAATTGTCTCTTAGGATGCTTACTAATGCACCCCTCATTATTTTATTGACTAAGGAAAAGAGTTACCAAATGGGAGATAAATGACTCTGGTGGAGCGCCCCACTTGAACTCATACGTAGATCCCACTGTCTAGCAATAAAGCACACCTAGTTTCCTAGGTAAGTGGAGACCAGGGTGCCTTTGTTTGGCAATTTTGGTGTCTATTGAAATGGGTTGTAACAAATTCTCTTATTAGATTTGGTGTAGATAAGGTGTCGAGAGTAATCTTCATAGACAAATAGAGTAAGCTTCATTTTAAGGTCTTAATGGCTATGCCAAGAAATGGACTCTTTGTCTCCTGGTAATAGATAAATTTTTCTTATAATTGTTCGTGGATGAGATATGGGAACATGTATAGGATTCCAATGACAATAAGCATGATGAAAGGAAAAACAAGAAAGAGGGGCAAGCACCATAAAGACAAGTTTCAAGTAAACATGAACAACCTACAACAAATCCAAGGTGATGTTCAATATCAATATGGACATACAGGTTGTTTAGTTTTCACGACACCTTAGACAAAGAAATCAATGCTTTCCACATGAGAGCAAGGGAATGGTATTTGTGGCATTTTCTTGAGCAAGTTAAGATCATTAATGATAACTATATATATCCATGAGTTGCAAAGTTTATGAAGAATATGCCACTTTTCCTTATGATGCTTTACCTTGACTAATATAAATAGTTGAAGATGAAAACAAAGCCAAGGATATCATAGAAGTTGCTAAAGATTCCCTAGATCAAGACATATATGCCATTCATGTGTTAAATATAGAGCAGTTTGCATAGAGGTTATAAAACTTTTTGAGTATTGGAAGAAGCTCAATTCTTATCTTATGTAATACCATCACATATAGGATAATTGGAGATATTTAGGACAATGTTATAAGGTTGTTTAAGTCTCTTTCATACAGAAAGTAGGTGAGGGATTAACACTCCAGGTGTGGAATTCCTTTAGCACTTTAAACAGGCCAGCAGAGAGTCCACATTAACAATAGTAGTCACAAGTGTTTGTGTGGCTTTTTTAGGTAGTTTTGGAAAATGTCAATGCAAGAATTGTAAGTAGAATTTCTAGCATATCATGTAGAAGATGCAGACTGTGTTGGATACCATTCCTGAAGGATTTTTGTAACGTCCCGGTTTTGACCCCGTTTGAATGATGTATATAATGTAAGTAATCATGGTGAGGAGCTAAAGGAAAAAGCCCCACCATCGATTTGGTTGTGTATGTTTCGGCAATAGGGATAGTTGTCGATGGAATGTCGTGCTATTTGGCACATTATAATTCGGCATCATGTAAACACGTACATCAATTAAACATAAACCACAACTAGCTACGGCAGTGCAACGTTAAAGATGAAAAGGGCATGATTACAAAGGATAAGGGGTGAGGGATGTCAAACCTTAGTCTATGGGGGAAAAGCCCATGTGTTACCACCTTGTTGATTTGTCACCTTCCTTGTCTCATCCAAGCTCTTCCAACCTCTTCAACCTCTTTATTGCTTTATCCAACCACCTTCTTTGGGAATGGCTACTGGTGGTTGGGGCAATTATTGTTTCTGGGAGTGGGGTGGCAAGACTGTCAGTCCCCTTGCTCACGCGCCCACTCCACCCACGACGACATTCACTCTTCTCTCCCACGATTTCCAACCTTTACGGTGGGGGGGGTCTGTCCGTTCTCTCCATGGTTGGTTCTTCCTCATGCAGAGCCGAAGTCTGTTCATCCACGCGCATAAGGGAGATGTTTACGCTCACAAGGGATGCGCAGGCGGAGGTTAGTTCGTCTTCCTCACGCACCAGTTGCGGCTCTTCTTGGTTGTGCATGCAGCGAGCAGGTGAAACGGCCTCAAGGGGCCTGATTTTTGTTGGTAGTTGAATGACCATAGCTTTAATCCACGATTTCTGCCTTGCTGTTGGTTTAACCTGTGATTCGGGCTTGCTGTTTGTGTAAACCACGATTTGGGTTGTTGTTGCTCTTCCACGACTGTTGGATACTATTGAGATTCCGATCTTTGTTTCCATTTTGGATTGTGCATGTGTGTTTCCTTCCCCTGTTTGGGACTGTGTCCTTCCTTTATGCACAGGCTGTGAGTTTGTCCTCTTTCCCCATTTCCAGTCTGTGTAGTTTCTTCAGCGACTGCATGGAGTAATTATGTGTTAGGGACGGTTGGATGTTGGGTTGGCTGTTGATTGCCACATCCGTTGGCTGAGTTTCCCATGGCTATGCTGGGAATGTTGTTATTATCCTTTGTGGACTGTGGTTTGTTTCCATCATTCATTGTGGGGTTATGTTGTTGATGCACCCTGGTTTGGGTTGCTGCCGAGTTGTTTTGGCCACGCTAGGTCCAAGGACAACTCTGTGTTGCCTTGTGGGTTTGAGCTGTGGTTCATCTTTGGTTTGGGACTGTCCCCAGTTGTCTTTGCCTTCTTCACAGGGCTATGAAGGGATTGTGTTGCTGCGGTAGGTAGTGGTTGGTCTTCAGACTATGCTGGCTTGGCCAGTTTGTTGAAGGCCTGGTAAACCCAACGGTGTTGGTTTGGCCGACTGTGTCCTTCTGCTATGTGTAAGCCTGCATGGACCCTTATCCTTGGAGGAATCATGCCCAGCTCAGGGGTGGTAGTGTACTGAGAGATTGATGAGCACGCTGGCCTACGGTTGGGTGGAACGTTACAACGACGTAGCTGGTTGCAGGGTGAATTCTTCATCAAAAGATAAGTGCTGTTGGTTACATTATCTCTACAATTTATATCTATTGTTTTACAAATTATGATGAACATGTGAATGCTGGAATGTATGTGTGTTGCTTCCACTAATTATTGAGTAACTCTGTATGATTAAGGAATTATGCATATATGCATCCTGTTATGGATCATGTTAAGTTTCTTATTTTCAGCATTGATGATTTGTACATGTTCATGGGGCTGTTTGCCCGCTTGTTGGTGGTGTTCGTCATGTCCTCTTCCCTGGTCGGAGGGATGGGTACGTGACAGAGTGGTATCAGAGCAAAGGTTGCAACAATGGGTCTCTATGGGTCATGAAGGATGTGGTGACAGAGGGTAGAATTACCTTCTATGTTCAGCAGAATAGCAGTAATCAGGAAATTTGATGACAGTGGATGAATAGAAAAAAAAAATTCAAATTTTTTTCTAAGTATTTGAACAATGGTTCATCGGAGCTTTAAGTGGAAAATACTTCCATTGTGGTGGAAGGATTAGCAAAATTGATTTTCGCTATGGCGGAAGGGTTAGTGGAAGAGACTTCCACTATTTTTGGGAGTGGGGTGGCATGACTGTCAGTCCCCTTGCTCACGCGCCCACTCCACCCACGACAGCATTCACTCTTCTCTCCCACGATTTCCAACCTTCATGGTGGGGGGGTCTATCTGTTCTCTCCATGGTCGGTTCTTCCTCATGCAGAGCCGAAGTCCATTCATCCACGCGCATAAGGGAGCTGTTTACGGTCACAAGGGACACGCAGGCGGAGGTTAGTTCATCTTCCTCACACACTAGTCACAACTCTTCTAGTTGTGCATGCAGCGAGCAAGTGAAACAGCCTCAAGGGGCCCGATTTATGCTGGTATGTTAATGACCGTGGATTTAATCCACGATTTCTGCCTTGCTGTTGGTTTAACCCGTGATTTGGGCTTGCTGTTTGTGTAACCCATGATTTGGGTTGTTCTTTCCCTTCCACGACTGTTGGATGCTGTTGAGAGTCTGATCTCTGTTTCCATTTCAGACTGTGCATGTGTGTTTCCTTCCCCCGTTTGGGACTGTGTCCTTCCTTTACGCACAGGCTATGATTTTGTCCTCTTTCCCCATTTCCGGTCTGTGTAGTTTCTTCAGCGACTGCATGGAGTAATTATGTGTTAGGGACGGTTGGTTGTTGGGTTGGTTGTTGATTGCCACATCCGTTGGCTGAGTTTCCCATGGCTATGCTGGGAATGCTATTATTATCCTTTGTGGAATATGGTTTGTTGCCATCATTCATTGTGGGGTTATGTTGTTGATGCACCCTGGTTTGGGTTGCTGCCGAGTTGTTTTGGCCACGCTAGGGCCAAGGACAACTCTGCGTTGCCTTGTGGGTTTGAGATGTGGTTCATATTTGGTTTGGGACTGTTCCCAGTTGTCTTTGCCTTCTTCACAAGGCTGTGAAGGGATTGTGTTGCTGCGGTAGGTAGTGGTTGGTCTTCAGACTGTGCTGGCTTGGCCAGTTTTTTGAAGGCCTGGTAAACCCAACGGTGTTGGTTTGGCCGACTATGTCCCTTGGCTATGTGTAAGCCTGCATTGACCCTTATCCTTGGAGGAATCATGCCCAGCTCAGGGGTGGCAATGTACTGAGATATTGATGAGCACGTTAGCCTACGATTGGGTGGAACGTTGCAACGACATAGCTGGTTGCGGGGTGAATTCTTCATCAAAAGATAAGTGCTGTTGGTTACATTATATCTGCAATTTATATCTATTGTTTTACAAATTATGATGAACATGTGAATGCTGGAATGTATGTGTGTTGCTTCCGCTAATTATTGAGTAACTCTGTATGATTGAGGAATTATGCATCTATGCATCCTGTTATGGATCATGTTAAGTTTCTTATTTTCAACATTGATGATTTGTACATGTTCATGGGGCTGTTTTCCCGCTTGTTGGTGGTGTTCGTCGCGTCCTCTTCGCCAGTCGGAGGGATGGGGACGTGACAATTTTGCACAATGTCTTTGCTAAAAATTGGAATTGAGCACTCTCATTGCACCAAAAACATGCACCTCTAGGAAACAAGAAAATATGTTGTAGAATCTATGGAAATAAAAAAAATCAGGTTTACAGTTAGTGTATTTTCTGAGTTCTCCAAATCTACATACATAGTATAAACTCAAGAGAGAATATGAAATATATGCAGTTGTAATATTTATAGTAGAGACCAGCTATGTGCATGGCTAAAGAGTGAAAGAGAAAGAAATATAATAGGTTGATTTACCTTATGGAGAATGGTCCATATTCCATGGTATTACAAGGCTGAGAATATTGATAGCGAGAGTAGGTTTGTACCTCTTCCAATGAGTATATACACCTCAATTATAAAGTAATGCAATATTACAAGAGTGTATCCAACTTTCATGAGTGAATCGTGTGAAGACTAATTTTATACGGGAGTATTCCCATGTTCATGAGAGAATAGTGGAAGGCCTAGTTTGCATGGGTGTATCCCAATTTGCATGATTAGTGGAAGATCCAGTATGCATAGGAATATTCCAGTTTGCATGAGAGATGAGAGTGAAAACCTAGTTTGCATGGGCATACCTTAAAAGTTGGTGATTGTTATAGCGGATTTCACCACACTAGGTGAATCACACATTGTATGGCCTTCCCCTGTCCCGCTGTAGACTCATTAACCCCCATGGACCACTTTTTATCTTTTGACGTAACCTTGACCATCCCTAAAAACATTATAAAAATTATATACGCAGCCTTTTCCCCGATAATCGCGTACATACGCGGATATTACCTCTATAGTCGCGTACATCGGGATGTGTGCATAGTCCAAAGCATTTTGGAGTTTTCCTTGACTTGGATCCGACTCATATGACTCCTGGCCTTCCATATGCCTTGAGATCGCACGGATTTGACCTTTCAATACCCCTTTGGAAAGCTATATAAGGAATCCCTTGGTACATTGAAAGCAAGAGAGAGCTTTGAGAGTAACAAAACTATAGTCCATTGTTGCCAGAACTATACTTGAGTCTGCATCCCTTTGTCCCTTTGGAGCACTGTTGTGTTCTTCCCAAGCTTGCCTTTCTTAGTGAGCTTGCTATCGGAGTGATGGAGGATTGAGGTGGTGGAGGCCCAAGTGGGGGATTCAGTTTCTCTGATTCCCAGACGTGCCATCAGAGGTTGTCACTTGTAATCTCTGATTCATATTAATAGAAATATCTTTTCCTGTCCAGTAATGTGTATTTGAATGAATGTTGCATCCATTGGAATATGTCAAATGCTTTTACATTATTGATTATATATGCTAGAATAGATCTAACACCATGAAATATAGTATGCTTGTATTGTTTACTTGTTTTTGAGGACGTGCTATAACAATTCGAGCTGAAGATTGGAAATCTCAACGGGGATCTACTTCAACCGTCCGGAATAAGGTACGAGGTTCGATCCTTTAGTGTTAGATTTTTTTATTTCTATTGCATATTGGGAAAGATTGATTTCTGGAGTCTAGCTGTCTGTTGTGGTACCCCAAGCCATAGGAATTTCTCTCCCCAGCGGAGTCTAGCTGTCAGTTGTGGTACCCCAAGCCATAGGAATTTCTCTCCGTAACAGAATCGGCGACTCCTCTGGGGAGAGAAATTCCTATGGATTGGGGTACCACAACAGACAGCTAGACTCCAGAAATCAATCTTTCCCAATATGCAATAGAAATAAAACAATCTAACACTAAAGGATCGAACCTCGTACCTTATTCCGGACGGTTGAAGTAGATCCCCGTTGAGATTTCCAATCTTCAGCTTGAATTATTGTAGCACGTCCTCAACAACAAGTAAACAATACAAGCATACTATATTTCATGGTGTTAGATCTATTCTAGCATATATAATCAATAATGTAAAAGCATTTGACATATTCCAATGGATGCAACATTCATTCAAATACACATTACTGGACAGGAAAAGATATTTCTATTAATATGAATCAGATATTACAAGTGACAACCTCTGACGGCACGTCTGCGAACCGGAGAAACTGAATCCCCCACTTGGGCCTCCACCACCTCAATCCTCCATCACTTCGATAGAAAGCTCACTAACAAAGGCAAGCTTGGGAAGAACACAACAGTTCTCCAAAGGGACAAAGGGATGCAGACTCAAGTATAGTTTCGGCAACAATGGACTATAGTTTTGTTATTCTCAAAGCTCTCTCCTGCTTTCAATGTACCAAGGGGTTCCTTATATATCTTTCCAAAGGGGTATTGAAAGGTCGAATCCGTGCGATCTCAAGGCATATGGAAGGCCAGGAGTCATATGAGTCGGATCCAAGTCAAGGAAAACTCCAAAATTCTTTGGACTATGCACACATCCCGATGTACGCGACTATAGAGGTAATATCCGCATATGTACGCGGTTATCGGGGAAAAGGCCGCGTATATCATTTTTATAATGTTTTTAGGGATGGTCAAGGTTACATCAAAAGATAAAAAGTGGTCCATGGGGGTTAATGAATCTGCAGCGGGACAGGGGAAGGCCATACAATGTGTGATTCACCTAGTGTGGTGAAATCCGCTATGACAGATGCCCCCTAATGTATGAGATCAGAGGGGTTATACGATGGCCGAAATACATTATAAGTCCATCCCAGAAATGAAGTGATGAAGGTACCCAAATGGAA
>LPNX011062945.1:20479-37326 GCA_001517045.1 Pseudotsuga menziesii
AAGGGAAATCAGGCTACGAAGGATATATAAAATGGCTCTGCATGGCTAGACATGAGACAAGCTCGGGTTATATGGCTGAAACACAATGTCAGGGGAGCCGGCATAAAGCTCAATAAGACAGGCAAAGCTCATGATAATGCATTCACAACTTGTCAAAAGGGGAGTTCGGGGGGAAACGGGCCAGCATAAGATCAAGAGGAGTATGAGGCTCTTGCTAAATGTCATGGCGGTACTATACAACGGACTCCCACACCCTAAAAAGGAGAAACATCGGCATGGGAACCAAATGCAAATAGGGCTCTAACTAGGGTACCCATGTAAGGTGAGGCTCTACCACTCGTATCATGCCACTTCTATAGCAGCAAGAAGGTTTCGTGACATAATAGAGTGGGTTCGTACCTAAGGTTATGGTGTCATGGTCATAAGGTCATGCAAAATGCAAACAGTGGTGGACCTAACCTATATGCCAGTATAGACGTTATACCTGTAAAGAGTACGAATGGGTCAATCCAACGGCTCAAACGACACTAAAAACGGTCATCTACATCACAAATTATGTCAGAGACGGTCCAAAATGGTTATAAACGGTCAAAACTATATAAAAGGGGGTAAAAAATTTCAAATATTTCAAAATTTTTCTATAAATAGTAAGAAATGGAATTCATTTGAAACTTTGACCCATTGGAGCTCTGATATTCAACTGTGAATTCCAATAGATTCAGCCGGCGGAATTCAGAACCGTTTCTTCCAGGTACTTACTCGTGTTCCCATCTTGCATTTCAATACAATTTTTTCAAGTTTTCACGGTCAAATGAGCGAGTTAAGGCCAAACTAGCATGAGCGCCACGGCCCACGCGGATATCAAAGCTTTTTCCGCGTACATGGCTGTATATACGCGGAAAAGGGGCTAGAAACCGCGTACATACGCGGATGTTTGCAAAACAGCCGCGTATGACGTCGCGCAAGTAATTTTAAAAGAAATCTAATGGACACTTGGTCAATTTCTCATGCAGGATGGTGCTTGAATGGCGAGAACGCGAGCATGGTGAAGTATAAGAGGCTATAAGAGCTGATGTAAGGGATCAACAAGTATTACGTGCATGTGGACTCTATAAGTTCTGGTGCCTAGATGGCTTGAGGGCCAAACCAGGGATGCTACAGATGCTAGTAGACTACTGGGATCCAGACTCAGAGTCTTTCCGAATAGACGGTATGTCACTCACCATTGAGGTGGAGGATATCTATTTCATCACAGGTCTAT
The DNA here is from genome assembly GCA_001517045.1 of Pseudotsuga menziesii. NCBI lineage: Eukaryota > Viridiplantae > Streptophyta > Pinopsida > Pinales > Pinaceae > Pseudotsuga > Pseudotsuga menziesii. The sequence continues at coordinate 21,741 of LPNX011062945.1, forward strand.
CTAGATGGGGGGAGGTAGTGAACCTTTGTTCCATAGGTGGGCCAGGTCACGGGCTTACTATCGACGAGTATGTAGCAGTGTACTGCTACCCAGAGATGGAGAAGGTGGGAAGTCAAGTTCCCATCAATGGTATACAGGTATTAGGCCTAAAGGCAATTCTACTGACACTGGGTAGGATAGCAGGCATAGCATCACTCCATCGGGCCTCTCGAGCACAGATGTACTATGCGGTGGAGTGTATGATACCGACCGTATACGACTGGAGTACTACACTACTGGGCAATATGAAACATCAGCTCAGTGAGTGTAAGGCAGGTAGGATCAGGAACCTCGGGTTCAACAGCATACTGAGCATGTTCTTCTTCAAGCGGGTTCCAGTATTGAGCCCTAGAGTGGATGTTCCTCTCCACGGGGTTCGAGATCCGGCCCAACGATGTTGGGCAGACGCGATGCGCAGACTGGGGGGTGGTAGGGTGGCCAACCCCTATCCAGCCGACTTTTTCCCATGGTGGCGATGACAGATCGTCGCTATAGATGACTACCCCTATGGGGGGATAGATTTACAGGGTGATCTGGATATGCCATTACCACTAGGGTCAGCATTCGGAGACATAGGTAATGAATCTAAACCCTCGCTCTTTTTTTTTTTTTTAAATTTTGAATTATTTAATTTTTTTTGTGTTTTTTTGATTATATGAAACCAAAAAGACATGTTTTTGGGTGACAATACATAGTGACATCTACCTTTCATGTGCAGATGTGGGTCTACGGCGACCAGAGGGCTTCCCACGTCACAGACGGAGGGGAAGAGGAGACGACATCACTGGTGTGGATGCGGAGCGAACACTCCAAAACATTCATACCAACTTTGTGCGACTGACTCACAGGGTTCCTGTGGCGCAATTCGAGGACTTTCCAGAGGCTATGCAGCGACAGGTGGTGGGTGTGCCATGCGCATGGGTGTGCTTGTTCCGGCGGCTGGCTAGAGCCGTAGTGACATATCATGATCACAACCCCCCTCCTCCATAGGACTAGACATCTAGGAGCATATCTCTTTTGTACTACCGTGTATATGATGGAAGCTGTGAAAGCTCCACTTTTGTATTATGACACTATGTATCACCACATTTTGATGTATATATATATATATAAAAGTTTTATTGTGACTGGCTTATTTATTTACATGTGTATAAATGTGTTTATGATTAATTATTATGAATGAGACAAATGCCAATCTAACACGTAGTTGGCATACGAATCAGCAACTTGATTATAATTCCTAGGAATGTGTATATATGTGATACTCTCAAATTGTCGTTCTAACAATCTTACTCGCAAGAATCTCCTTAACAACGTAGGATCTCTAAAATGGTACAAACCATTGAGCTGTGACACTACTAACTCTGAATCAAGACGTACCTCAAGAGAGAGGACACCATGTGAAATGGCATCACGCAGAAGCTCGATAACGACACTATATTCAGCAATATTGTTGGAAGATGGCCGTAAACATACACCTCCTGAAGACAGTACTCGACCCATAGGAGTGTAGATCACCCAAGCAGCTGAGGCTGAGTATTAAGTGTGATGGCTTGCACCATCCGTGAACCCTATGAAGGTGGAAGATTCCATTGACATCTGCCACAAAAACGGAAACTAATCACAAACCCGATCATGATAAAGAAGACCTAACTATGCAAAAAAGTTGTACAATAATATACAACAAACAACCTTGGCTAAAGATCATGCATAGTATTTTTTAAGGTAGAGCCCATTTCTAGGCTCCACCAAGGCTGTCCCCTCGTAATCCACTAACTCGTAGGCCCCCTTCTCTAAGACACGCTTGACTACATAAGGACCACGCCACATAGGATTGAACTTCCTTACCCCCAAGGGTTCTTTCGATTGATCCCACAAAAGGACCAAGTCTCCCTCACTAAACACTCTTGGGTGGACCGACTTATTGTATTGGGCCTTTACGCGACGCTTATTAACTTCTAAAGCCACCAAGGCATCTCTACGCTACTCATCGAGTTGCTCAAGGTGGACCAAACGCTCCTCCAAAGGTGAAGTGTCTGGTAAGAGTTCTACGGCTAACTTCAACGAAGGAATTCCACATTCAACCGGCAAAATCGACTCCACTCCATGAACAAGCTGATATGGAGAAAAACCAGTGGCAGTCTTAACCGCGGTTCGATACGCCCACAAAGCAGGGTACAACATGATATGCCAGTTCGTCTTGCTTTGTGCGATGGTTCGTTGGAGAATGGACTTAAGTGACTTATTCACTGCTTCAACCTGTCCATTCGCTTGAGGATAGTAAGAAGAGGAGTGCTCTTGCTTATACCCTAGCTTGGATGCCAACTCTTCCATCAAACGGTTATGAAAGTGCGAGCCATGGTCAGTGACAAGCTCTCTCAGAATCCCGAACCGAGTAATAATTTGGTTGAATACAAAATGAGCGGCTGCCTCACCGTCGGATTTTATAGTAGGCATTACCTCTGCCCATTTCGTGAAGTAATTGACAACTACTATGATATGATGGTGCCCCCCAGCCGAGGCTGGGTTGCAATCCATAAAATCCAACCCCCACTTAGTGAAGGGATCGGTGGTGATAATAGGGTGTAATGGGGCAGGCTTCGAGCGCATGTTACGTGTGAACACCTGTCAAGGGTGGCACCTCTTGACCGCTTCAATACAATCCTTGAAGATCGATGGCCAGAAATATCCTGCTCTCAAAATCTTCTGAGCTGTAGAAAGCCCTGATAAATGACCGCCACACGTCCCTCCGTGGAAATCATTAAGCACTACCTCAGCCTCCTCATGAGTCAAACAACGTCCTAAAAGGGAATCTACTCCACGGTGGTACAAAGTATTGTCCACTATGAGGTAGTTCTTGGAAACATGACGTAACCGATGTCGCTCATCCCGTGAGAGGTGAGTAGGGATCCTCTGTGTTTTTAGATATACCATGATATCCCCGTACCATGGGTCAGCCGTTGAGATTAAGAAAATGTGTTCATCTACGAATGTATCTTCACATACCACCTCCTCATCCTCGCTCGGAAAATCCGATATGAGCTCTACAAAGATCAATGATTTCTTTGATTTTGCCGAAACAAATTCGAGATCAAACTCTTGCAGGATGGAAATCCATTTATTATATTTTCCCCCAATCATCCTTCGTGTGAGGACGAACTGAAATGGATTGACATGGGCAACAACCAAGGTTTGGCGAAGGAGAATATAATGTCTCAAATGCTGCACCGCATGTACGGTAGCTAAGGCAAGCTTCTCGACATGAGAATATCGAAGTTCTGTGTCAATAAGGTTTCGGCTCAGATAATAAATGACATGCTCCTGGAGCTCCTCATCCTCCTGAACCAATACCATCCCAATCGTCTCTAAAGATGCGACAACATATAATATGAAATCATGGCTATAATCCGGAGGGACTAATCACCGGGGCCGATGCTAGGGCTCGCTTAAGTGCATCAAAGGACTCATGGGCTCGCTCATCCCATTCAAAGGGAGTATCCTTCTTCAAGAGACGCATAAAGCCTCTAGTCAAATTGGTGAAATTGACTACAAATCTTTGTAGGAAGTTTGCCATGCCTTGCAAACATTGAAGATGACAAATATTTCTCGGGGGAGACAACTGAAGTATTGCCTCCACCTTCAAAGGGTCGACTCTTATCCCCTCTTTGGAAACGATGAATCCTAACAGACGACCTGACTTCACACAAAAGATTCACTTATGAGGGTTCAATCTAACAACATAATGCCGTCATATTTCGAAAACCAATCTCAAGTGATACGAATGACGCATCCTCATGCGAGAATGAGCAGCGAGGTCATCCAAAAACACTTCAATAATGGACTTGAGATCGTGGAAAATTAAGGTCATCGCCCGCTGAAACGTAGCTCCGGCGTATTTAAGGCCGAAAGGCATCTTCCAATATGCAAAAGTTCCCCAAGGACAAATAAATGCGGTCTTGTTTTGGTCCTCGGGTTTTATTTGAATCTGGTTATATCCGGAAAATCCGTCCATGAAGGAGAACACCTCCCTACCCGCACACTCATCCAAAATCTGATCTATAAATGGTGTGGGGAAGTTATCCTTAGGAGAGGCATGATTTAAATCACGGAAATCAGTGCATATTCGGATCGCTCCTTGATTTTTATCTACCGGAACGGGATTTGAAACCCACTCCGTCAAGGGAATGGGATAGATGAAACCTGCTTTCAATAGTTTCTCTATCTCTGCCTTTATGACGGGTGCTTTTCTAGGATTCACGGCGCGTAAACGCTGTCGAACAGGATTATCATTGGGGTAAGTTTTAATCTCATGTTCGACAATTCGAGGGTCAATCCCTAGCATCTCATCGTAAAAACAAGCAAAAACATCGCGGAACTCCTTGAATAGCTCGGTATACTCACAAATCTCATCTTGGGAACAATCTGCCCCAATATAAACATTCTCAATCGTACCAGGATTGCGAGAAATGTTGATAGGAATGGTCGACGATATGTTCGCCATGTTTCCATCAGCCATCTGACCAGGAGAGCTTAATGGAACCATAGGTCTACCAACTTTCTGACTAAGAATCTCCCTATAATTCTCATGCTCCAAAAGGTCAAGCTCTGGAAGGAAATATGATCGATGATGAAGTTCCTCCCATGGTGGCTCAACTCCCGACATAGCCTCGATAATCACTTCATCTGAAGGGAAAACTATATCAAGACAATTGTGGGCATGAGAAGACTGTACTACCCATGCCGGCACCACATATGGGTCTTCCTCCTCTGTCCGTGAATAGGAAGAACAAGGCACTGCAGCAGATTCAAGATTAGCTTGGTAAGCTATCATAACTGCAGGCAACGGCATACTCATCTCGATGGACTCACTAGAAGCACTCGGTGAAGGGAGGATCCAAGGATCTCCCATATGACATGTGTGAAAAGGCATCGATCTCGTAGATGTGGAAGCACCATCGAAACTCGATCCTATCATGAGGACGGGTGCAGAACAAATAAAGGTTCCCATAAGGGAGGGATACATTTCTACACCCACACTCCCAGTTGCCGGCTGAGAATGTTCAACTTTCGGAACCGAAGTTCCTGACGATGCAGTAACAGGCGGATTTTTGAATGCCATTTGGTCAATCGTTACAATCTTCCCATTATGAGGAAAGCATACTACACGAAACACGGAAGACGCAACAGCTTGCATACTATACATCCAATTCCTTCCCAGTAAGAGATTGTAGTCAAGTTGCGCATCAACCACCTCAACCTCTATCGCAACGGTCTTCCCTCCCAAATGGACTTTAAGAGAAGGAAGTATACCGTGCGGCCTAAACGATCTCCCATCAAAAGCATTTAACATGGTCGTAGACTTTGACAAGTCAGGAGAACCAAGACCCTTCCAACAAGACAAAGACATCACAGAAGCAGCAGGGCCCTCGTCAATCACAGTCCGCTTGATGGTCATATTAAGACATTCCACATGTATCAAAAGGGACAAATAATAGGGAAAGCGAGGCTAATGTCCTGCGGTTTCAAATTTGATCATTGAGGAAGAATCATCACCATTCACACCAAGGGCGGAAAGCAAAGCCTTCCTTTGCGACGGACAACTCTGAAGCACCTCCAATGCAGACATCGCACAAGGAGTATGACCCAAGTCCTCGACAGCTGAATAGTTCTGGGAGGCTCGAGCATTTGGATTATGCCCTGAGCGCTTAAGTACCCCCTTAGGAATGCGAGGTGCAGCTTCAGGTTTATCCGCAAGATTATCCACCGGTTTGTCAGCCAGTTTCGGAATGCGCAAAGGAGTTCCCGGTGGATCAGGTTCTTTGCTTGGGCTGGGTTGCGACGAAGTATAATATTTTGCACGCGTCACAACCTTCGCGGAACGGACCATATTAATGCACCCACGACCACTAGTCTCAGGTGGATCATCATCACTAGACTGGTCCTGGGACTTTGAGTTCATATTTTGGTTATGCGGTAAAGGGTTTGTTAACACAGCTGGGCCCTGTGCTATGAACTTCGAAGCTTCATCCATCCTAGGGCACAAGTAAGTGAGGTGATCTTCCTTACATAGCTTGCAAGGAAACTTAACCTTACGCTTATTCTGCTTGTCCCCCCCAGCATTTTTATTGTTCTTGTCATTATTATTGGCATTTTCATTCTTATTCCCACCCTTCTTATTATTTTTACCCTTCTTTCGATTCCGTCCGGGTTGCTGGTTACCCTTCTGGTCCGACGATTGCACAGCATGTACATTCACCGTTTGGGTAGGCTGAGACGAAGCCATAGCTTGTCCCGAGGCAGATTAGTTGGTTGACAACTGAGCTACTTGTTTCGCAACCGAAACTGCAGGTTTTTTACTTGCACAACCCACAATGCCATCGGCATGTGGTCCAGGCTTAACCTTGGGATCAAAACTCGAACGAGGAGCATTGGGTATAATCTCATATAACAAACCAGACTGAGCATAGATCAAGTCCAGTTCCTGCGCCCTAAAAATTGCTTGTTCCTCATTCTGCACTCCGGATGTAGAAACATCCTTCACTATATACGGCAATAACGATTTGAGGAACCACTCAAGGACGAATTCCGGCGGTATAAAGGCTTTGATTAATCTCTTCCGTCTATGCCACTCCTGAATATGATCAGAAATATGGGTGGCTTTATCTTTCCGAAATGTCGACAAGAGTTCAGTACCGACATCATATCGTACTGGTAGTTGGAAGTGATTAAGGAATGTCATTGCAAGATCATCGAACAAAGTAAAGGCACCCCTAGGTAACTCTATATACCATTTCGCCGCAGGCCCTATGAGGGTGCGTTGAAATAGTCTCAAGCAGACTGAGTCCTGATGCAATGAATTGGAAGAGCACCATAGGTGGAATGTCGTAACGTGTTCACTCGGATCCTCTCCTAGTTTTCCTTCGAATTTAGGTATATCCGAAGGAAGCTTGGTAGGGACATCCGGCCAAGTCGGGTCATGAGCTACAGGATCGTTCGTAAGTCTTGATAAGTCAGGTAAATTAAGTGTTGCGAGGAAAGGGAGATTCGAATGATTAGGTCTTTGGACCGCTCCCTGGTTCATATAGGATTGATTACCACCATGACCTTGGCCATAGTGACCTCCTCCTGTATGACCCGTATAGGGTGGCGCGAAGTACCATAATAAGGTGGACCTAAACTAGAAGGAGCTACAAAGCCATAAGTAGGGGGATAGGCAGGTTGTGAATACCCACCTCCATAAGGTGCAGAAACCTGTCCATACTGCGTCCCATGATGGGATGCATAGGTCATCGCGTGCGATGCCCCATGAGACACTTCATAGGAAGGTATATACATTCCGGAAGTCGGAATATACATGCCTGAAATAGGGATATATGTCGAGGAAGTAGCAACCTGACCTCTAGAAACATGAACATAACCTCCCGACGCCGCGGGTGTTATGTAGGCTTGAGACGCAACAGGTCTAGAGATTGCAGTATGGACTTGACTCATAGCTACGTGCCGACTCAAAGGACCACGTGAGGGAGGTGGAATATTTGCATTCGAAGTACTCAGAAGTGAGGACGAAGGGATCTCTGTAATAAGATATGTGCTAGTGCCTATCGTCACTCTTCTAGAACCTGGTATCACTATGGGATCACTAACTCTAGCCCTAGGAGGTATATGAGATGTAGCTTCCACCACTGGGATGGAAGGTGCAATATGGCTAGTACTCCCAAACCTCTCCGCAAGGTAAGGTGTGGGAATGCCCCTAGGCATAGTGTTAGGGTCAAAATCAAATGTCAAATCATGCATAGGAAAACCAGTCGTAGCATAACCACCGTAGCTAGTGTTGGCGGGCTCAAAGTGAGTCTCGACATCTTCCGGCATTCCATACCGGTAATGCTGTAACGAGGGGTCAGGCCTATAATGAGTATGTCTATCAAACGAGGCTCCTATCTTAGAAATCACAGGTCCTAACTTGGTTAGGTCGGGTGAAGGATCATAAGTAGGTGTAAAATCCCCATCGTTAACACGAATGGGAGGAGGAAGTGAATCAGATGTGTCTGAATGGTCTCCCATGGTGTGTGAATCAATGTGTGATATAGTCTGCCTGGACTGTCTAGGTCCCTCTCCGAGAGGAGGAGGATCAGTAGAAGGTGGAAGTCCTGCTAAACGACGAGAACGGCGCAGAGCCGCACCCAAATCCACAATGACTCAAAAAATAGCAAAGACTCTCTATTTACGTCAACCCTAGGCCAACTAGCGTGCACAGAGAAATCACTATCAAATCTAAATCCAAACACAAGCAAACAGGGGCTCGATAAGTGAGCTCTCGAATGTGCCTGGTATGTCTCGCCTAGGAGAGGCTTGAGAGGCCCTTGTCACCACAAGCGGAGGTTCGAAACCAATTATTGTGGCCCTCAGCTTCAACACGTATAGCGACTGTGCTGTCCGACCCCAACCTGGCCGGGACACATGCAAAATAACCTCTACACGTACCCCCTCGATATCCTAGGTAAGGTCGCTAAGGTGACCTCAATATAATCAACACTCAGGCGGACAGTCGCGGGTGGGATTGACCGTATGGGCAGGGTAGCAAAGCCCGAAACTCTCGAAAGAGCCCCCAGATACGAATACAATCCTGGATATATCGCCAGTGCTACACAGTTCCCGACCAGGGGTTATCCCAATCAAAAACCACTCACACTGCCTAGTGCTTGACTCCCTTTTGAGAGGAGCTTCCTGAGAACGCTGGTTATACCAAGGATTTCACACACTCCCTGGACAGACACCTAGTTGTTGTTGTTTTGTGATCTTGGAGAATTAACTCACAATGAACTATTCCAAGATCCTAAAACCTAAGCTTGTTGGTGCACCCTAAAAAAGAAAAGAGTGTAATTCATTTTATTTAGCGTTGATTTTAGTTGGCTTTATTACTCAAAAATAGGATATGGTCGTGCAACTAATGGTGTTATGACGCAACAAGAAGTAAAATGCACACCTAACAATCAATGCAAATGCATTGTGTCCATGAAAAACAGGGTATGCGTACTACGTGTAATGCAATATTTCCTCTTCAAATGCTGAATGCAAATTTCCCTATATGAATTCCTGACTATTATTCCAAAGCAAATATATAACTAGTGCAAGTACAATGCAAAGTGCAAAATGCAATGCATAATGAGAAGCAAATATTTTTGTATTTTTTGAAAATAATGAGATACGAAAAGCAAAAGAATGATTCTACCCACCCCAGACTCTACAAGTACACATAAACAACATTCCAGCAAAGCACTAAGGTAAAAAGACTCTAATGCACTAATATCAAACAAAAAATCAAAGATGCCATGACAAGAACTTTCCTAAAAAAAAAAATTTAGGCTAAAAAAAAAACGTTTCTGGTCAAAAACAGAGGTAATAACAAACTCAGGCAGTGCCAAAGGAGACTCAGCAAGTAACAACATTCACCCAGCAATCCATTTCCTTCCACAAAAGGTAAAAACCAGAGTATACACGACTGTGCGCAGTAAACCTGCGTGTATACGCGGAAATCCCAGAGGGAACCGTGTGTATACGCGACTGTAAACAATAAACCCGCGTATAGGAAGAAAAAGATGCACAAATCAAGGTAAACAGACAGGCTGAGACTAAGTTTATACCAATCAGACTCTACCAAGCATACATGCCCCCATACCCGACACAGAACAAGAGAGAGAGAGCAATTCAAATACATTGAATGCCAAGAAACCAATTCCCAAAGGTCAACTACTAGGAACTCCCCAGCGGAGTCGCCAATTCTGTTACGGAGAGAAATTCCTATGGCTTGGGGTACCACAACAGACAGCTAGACTCCAGAAATCAATCTTTCCCAATATGCAATAGAAATAAAATAATCTAACACTAAAGGATCGAACCTCGTACCTTATTCCGGACGGTTGAAGTAGATCTCCGTTGAGATTTCCAATCTTCAGCTTGAATTTTTATAGCACGTCCTCAACAACAAGTAAACAATACAAGCATACTATATTTCATGGTGTTAGATCTATTCTAGCATATATAATAAATAATGTAAAAGCATTTGACATATTCCAATGGATGCAACATTCATTCAAATACACATTACTGGATAGGAAAAGATATTTCTATTAATATGAATCAGAGATTACAAGTGACAACCTCTGATGGCACGTCTGCGAACCGGAGAAACTGAATCCCCCACTTGGGCCTCCACCACCTCAATCCTCCATCACTCCGATAGCAAGCTCACTAACAAAGGCAAGCTTGGGAAGAACACAACAGTGCTCCAAAGGGACAAAGGGATGCAGACTCAAGTATAGTTCTGGCAACAATGGACTATAGTTTTGTTACTCTCAAAGCTCTCTCCTGCTTTCAATGTACCAAGGGGTTCCTTATATAGCTTTCCAAAGGGGTATTGAAAGGTCGAATCCGTGCGATCTCAAGGCATATGGAAGGCCAGGAGTCATATGAGTCGGATCCAAGTCAAGGAAAACTCCAAAATGCTTTGGACTATGCACACATCCCGATGTATGCGACTATAGAGGTAATATCCGCGTATGTACGCGGTTATCGGGGAAAAGGCCGCATATATCATTTTTATAATGTTTTTAGGGATGGTCAAGGTTACATCAAAAGATAAAAGGTGGTCCATGGGGGTTAATGAGTCTGCAGTGGGACAGGGGAAGGCCATACAATGTGTGATTCACCTAGTGTGGTGAAATCCGCTATAACAGTGATATGGAATATGGAATATTGCAAGTAGTCTCAGAATTTCCATTAATATTCTCCATTTCTCTACTTGAGATAGCATGCACATGCAATCACACCTAGGACAAAAATATTTGATTTCAACATTTTCTCTGCTTGGGGTTTCTTTGTCAAGGTTAAAGGTGCCTAAAGTGAGACCATTTAGACCTATACAAGTTTCAACCAAGAGTGCAAAAAATTTCATTTTAAATTGTGTTTCCTGAATATATCTGTATAGTTTGTAACTCTCTCTCAAACCCTCTTTATCCATTTATCTTGAAAATGATTCTGAAATTGGCATTCCATTATCTTTGTACAAATGGAGCTCTTGCCAACTTGCAAACAACAAGATAAAATTTCATGGGGCTTTTCAAGCAAAGGATTAGTGAAGGAACTTGGAATCAATCTTTTCAAAATGTCCCTAAAACTAAAATAAATCAAAACCATGGGGATAATGGTTCATGGATTTTTGGCACAGTATCAAAACGCTAGTGTTTATAACCTGATTGAAGAAATAATAGTATCTTGCACTAGTATCCAATATTTGACAAAAGACTAAATTTCGTTAAATTGATCTAGCTACCCAACTATTTCAGCCCCCCAAATATCATCCATATGAAAGGTAATAGAAGGATGTGCCAACAAATATACATTTTACTCACAAAGTATAGCTATCAAGATGGAGTTAATAATCAGCTGGATTCATAGCTGGTATGAAAACATTGTAAAAGGCTTGGAAAAATGTAGGTGCAAGTAGCTCTATTGGCCAAATGTTATGCCCTTGAGCTCCACTGTGTTAACTACCACATGGCACAATGCAAGTAAAATCATTTTTAGTGGAGCAATGTGTAGAACATGTTAATAGGTATCCTAAGCACTATGTAATCTTTTTTAGTCACTTTTTTTCTAGGAATGTTCCATTGCTTTTGGGAATGGAAACCAAATGGGATTAACTTTGGTAACCAAATGAAAGCACTTCTTGATTGTACCCATAAACAATTTGAAGCAGAATAGTTCAGCATTGGAAACATTCATTAGATCTAGGCAGTTTTGTGAGTCATGGCCTATTCGTCTCAAATTATGGGCATACTCCAGTCTTCAATTAGCAGCAATTAGCATTGTTATGGCCCTTAGACAGCACTATGAATCATATTTGGGTAAATTTGGGCACATTGGGAACAAGTTTGTGGAAGGAAACATAAGTAAAACCTATTTATTCTGAATTATGGGAAGCAAGCAACCTAATTCTTGTAGCAGCACTCCATGTTGGGTTGTTTCCTAGCATTTCTGCACATTCTAGACAGTTCTGGGTATGTTTTAACCACGTCTCAACCCTCCAAACAACAACAAGATTGGTCTTGGGTATAATTTGGGCATCTTCCTTGTAGTGGCAGCCATGATTTAGCATCAACCAGCAACAAGAAGTCTGGTCAATCTTCAAGTAAAGAACAATAATAAAGATCTTCATTTCTCCACATTCTGGGTAGATCTTGAGCGAATTTAGGGCTGTCCCTGATCCCAAGCAGAGTTAAGTCCAAATCTGGTCCAATTCTAAGTAGATCTAGCAAGTCTAAGCATCCTGGTCCCATGCTGCAACAGACTTGGGCAAGTTTAGTGTAAATAAACAAACTAAATTCAAAATATGGGCATAGTTTGAACTTTGAAGTATTTTTTGTCACAGCAGCCATTGATTATGTATTCTATGTAGCTTTGGGTCTGTTTGAAAATGCTTCATCAAACCTGTCCTGTCTATATTTTGGAATGATTCATTGAACTTGTATATTAAAACCTTAGATACTTGAGCATCAAATAAAGACAAGAATCAAGTACATTCATCAAAAGAAACCAAATCAAAACCCCATTTAAATGGGTGAATAGGATTGCTCCCACATAGAAATGGTCCTAGCTTTTGGGGCATGTACAAGTTCAGCCTATTAAGTACTTTGTCATGGATAGAAACCAGCAACTAGAAAAATCTCAGAAATGCCACCTTTTTTATATATTCTACCTCAAGATCACAACACACTAATTCAAATGGGTTTGAGTAAGATGGGATAATATGATGCATGTAATTTGAATTTGACTCATCTAAGTCTTTTTTCTTTGGTGCCATGTACATTCATCAAAAGCAACCAAATCGAAACCCCATTTAAATGGGTGAATAGGATTGTTCCCACACAGAAATGGTCCTAGCTTTGGGGACATGTACAAGTTCATCCTATTAAGTACTTTGTCATGGATAAAAAATAGCAATGGACAAAACTTAGAAATGCCACCTTTTTATATCTTCTACCTCAGGATCACAGCACACTAATTCAAATGGGTCTAACCAAGATGGGATAACATGATGCATGTAATTTGAATTTAACTCGTCCACTTTTAGAGCCTAGTATGTGCCCAACAACATGGATTTATTTCCCAAATATCCATTGTTTACTATTGCTACTTATTTTCAGAAGTGCATAGGTCTAAGTTTTAGCCACTTTACCATTGTTATGATGCATAAACTTGTCAAAAATGTACCCAAAACACACCAAAAATTGGATTTGCTTGATTTATGGTTATTTGAAGGATGGGATAGATTTGATCTGTTGTTGTTTGAGGCTAACAAATACCAAAACTACCCACAATATCCCAAATCAACTAATTAGGTTGTTAGGAGGCTCAACATATGCCCAGGTCATCAGGGAATGTGCCTAGAAATCATTTTGATTCATGTATGAGGATTAAACAAGACAACATGCCCGAGTTTGCTTTCAATCATCTATATATAATCTGAGGACTTAGAGAGCTCAATCCATATCAAATGATATCATAAATTATCCATGTCACCATCACATGAACCAAATATCTACCAATCTGGACTCCAAGGCATCATACTAAGCCATCCATCCATGATAAAACAAATGCAACCAACAAAGGAGGTTCGTGACCTAAGCATATATTAATGATCATGAACCAATTGAGATTAAGAAGACAAGTATTGGAGCACCTATGCTCTATGCAGAGCAACAAAAAACATTATTTAAGGATGCTATTGAAATTTGTAGGAGCATGGTTGCTAAAGATATCTCGAGTTGCACATAGGAATACAATTTAGTTCCAAAAGTTATTAACTAGACATATAATTGCAAAAGAATCCTGAAATTAAGGGAACAAAGAAGATCAATCAATCAATTGGTGGATTGGTTCCAATTATTTCAAAGTATTTTGGGAATTAGTACCTAACATATGAAAATTATGCCAATTATATTAGTGGAATGTTGGTCTCATGCCAATAGGTCTCCTACGATGAATGGAGAAAACCTAGAAACCATTTGTCTAGGTGGATTCAGAACACAAGGAGGAGCTTGAAAGTGTAGAGGGGTTTGAACAATTGGTGGGATAAAAGGCTAAAAGCTTTGAACAACACGGTTTCTTCCTTCAGTTTTCACAGAGTTTTGAAGATTGTGCAGAAGATATATAAGCAGATCTTTGAAAAGGAATAAGTGTGTCTATGTTCGATAAAGGATGAAGATCTAAAATCAACCCCCCTGAGAACAACATATGAGAGAAAAATTCATCCTGTCCATCTAGCAAATGGTCAGGGAGTCTCAATCCCATAAAAAATCAACCCCCCTACCACCACTTGAACACACATCAATTTGGGACTGCTTCAGATCTGATCTATCACTATTATGAAGCTACTAATTCATTATTACAGACCTATATCAACATGTCAAAACAACCAGTAGTCATAGCCTCATCTTTGAAGTCTTTAATGTTATTACAAACATATTTTGATGATACTTTCTGAACCTGGATAGAGCCTGATATCTCCATTATGAATCTTCCAGCATGAGACAAATTTTGGGGTTGAGAACCATTGAGTCATTTATAGATCTAACCACATCTTTAAATTATATCACTTAAAGAAGAGAAGCACCTTTAATTGAAGAACCTGGATTAATAGCCTTCAAATATGGAACATTTGATGGAGACTTTGCAGCTAACTCCCCTCTGGAAAAGGAGGGAATCTAACAGCCATAATTTTCCTTCAAAGTAGCTTATCCTTAGTGCAAGAAGGAAGGAACTAAGGCCAAGGAGGGCACCTTTATCACCACAAACACTAATATCCTATGGGTCATGCACAACTTTCTCATCGTCATACAGAAGATAGTGACTCAGATCTATTGAGAAGAATGTAAGCATATTTATTGTTCCAAGTGAAGAGTAAATTTCTCTCCAAGGGATCGATCTTTTTTTACAGTGTTGAAATATATTCTTAATATTGACTTGCAGCTGTTATCTATGTGATGTTGCAAACTATCTCACTTCAGTGGCATATCCCTCTGTTGGGATTCCGTTCAACATTAATACCCCTCCTCTTCAATCAGTAAAAATAATAAATTCGTCAATAACTTTCCCAACACAATGGTAGAGCCACAATTTAGGTACAATTAAAAAATTCCCAACTCAAACATTAATACCCCTCCTCTTCAATTAGTAAAAATAATGAATTTGTTAATAAGTTTCCTAATGCAATGGTAGAGCCACAATGCAGATATAATTATAAAAGTCCCAACTCAACATCACAAGTAGGTTATCTCCTGTTTCTATCTAGATCCATCATAATATATGAATACCTTATAAATTGAAGCAGGTATGACCTTAACAGTCATTGAAATACACAGTCTAAGAAAAAGCATAAGATACTAGAATACTGATTGTTAGAATAATCAACCCATAGTATTTACCCACTTAGACATTATTTCATTTATTTTGTCTTATTTGCCTAGTCCATGAGTCCCACCATGTGCAA